>ML794974.1:58379-72383 GCA_009831015.1 Picea engelmannii | reverse complement strand
CCTGGTTGTGCCACGTGTCCCTAGCTGACGTGGTCTGCTGTCGTGAGTTGGATCGACGGTCTAGATCACATGTTGATCTGACGGTTCAGGTTCAGTCGGGATTTCTTTCATCGCGATTTCGGGGTTTCTGTTGTAATTGTTCATGGGACTCGTGAAACTCTGATTCCCAATTCTCTGATGAAGCCTCCTATCGAGCTTCTCCCGGTGGCGTCCGATCGTTGCCACGCTTATCTCCCTCGCAGCTTCTGCAGATCTGACGGCTGACGAGTGTCTGCTTCTGATCTGACGGCTCAGATCCTCTCTCCGACAAGGGTTGTAAACTACGGTCCAGAATCATTTTGGATTCAAAACCCGGTAGAACGGCTGCCATTAGACCAAAAACCTGCGGGTGATTAGTAAACTCATCACCGCCAAAGTTAATGGATCCATGGGGGGCTGTTAGACCATGTCGTGAGTCCCGAAGGAGGTGATGAACACCAATTCAACAATCTCCCCCTCAGCACCAACTGAGATACTCGACACCAATCGAGCGGACTCGAACCTGTAACCTTTCGCTCTGATACCAGTTTTACGGTAGAACGACTGTCGTTAGACCAAAACCCGCGGGTGATTAGTAAACTCATCACCGCCAGAGTTAATGGATCCACAGGAGGCTGTTAGACCATGTTGCGAGTCCCGAAGGAGGTGATGAACACCAATTCAACATTTTGTGTCATTGGAAAGCTAGCACCGAGCTTTACACATTGGTGGTGTTTTCGAAAGAATTTGGGATGATTGAATTTTGAGCATTTATGAATCCTTCTAGACCTTTTTAAGCGTTCTTGGATCATCCTGGATCATTCCTCCCCATAGGAAGCCTTTTGGACCACCAAAAGCTTTGATTACTCAACAACTAAGTGAGGGTAAATCTCCCTCGCCTTACCGATCTTGATCCACTTTGCTTTTCTTGGTTTACTCCTTTAATACCAACTTGAAGATATTCCAAATCACCTCGTTGTGAAGTCCTGATACTTCTGTCGAGAATAACATATTCATGTAGCTCATCTAAATACTCTGGAGAAAAATCATCAACCGTTGGAACTTGAATACTTTCATCTTCATCAATAATCACAGGAGGCTCATAAAGCTTCAAATTCTCAACATTTACCATTGAATACATTTTCATGTAGGTCGGTAGATCTAAACGAAAGGCATTAGTACCAATCTTCTCCAAGATATTGAATGGACCATATCGGATTGGTCTTAGCTTTTTACCTTCACCCTTCATTCTATATTTGTTGATATGTAACCACACTTGATCACCGACTTCGAACTGATGATCAACCTGATGTTTATCATGTCTAGCCGTGTATTTGGCTTGGCTTTTATCCAATTGTTCTTGTATTGCTTGATGTACCTGTTGGATCTTCTGAATGAACCTTTTAGCTTTATTTGTATTTTCCTGACCATCCTCTTTTCTTGCTTCTCCAAAAGAAAACTCCATAGGTGATTTAGGTAAGTACCCCAAACATACTTCAAAAGGATTTTTCTAAGTAGAAGAATGCATGACATGATTATAGGCATGTTGAACATAAGGAAATTGTTCATCCCATAACTTAGGATGCTTGTTGTAGTATCCTCAAAGTAAATTTACCATTGTTATGTTTACCACCTATGTATGCCCATCTGTTTGTGGATGAAAAGCAGTGCTCTTCTTTAACTTTGTGTCCATGAGCCCCCATAAATGAGACCCCCAAAAAGAGAGAGTCTTGATCTGATATGATAAATGTAGGCAGTCCAAAATGAACCCATACATTAGCAAAGAACATCTTGTTTTTTGTTCAATTGTGACTTGTTTCTTGTATGGAATTATAATACACATCTTATTGAACCTATCCTCAACGACATATAAATAATCATGACCCATCTTGGACATCAACAAACCCCCTACAAAATCCATGGAGATACTTTCCCATGGCTGAGAAGGTATTGGAAGTCGCGTATATAATCCCAACTTTCTGTTGCTAGGCTTGCTTGTGGCACACATAACACACCCTTTGATATACTTGGAAATTGTCTCGTTCATTCAAGGCCAATAAAAATATCTCTTGAATTGTGTTATTGTCTTACCAACCCCAAAATGACCAAAAATGAAAGATGTATGAGCTTATTTATTACATTTACTCTTTCATCCATGGGTATACAAAGCTTTCCAAGATGATATAACAAACCATCATGCACATAATAATCCAATTGTTTATTGTTGTGAGTTAATGCATCATACACTTCCTTAAAATCATCGTCCTTGGCATATTGTTCAGTATAAATTTCATGAACTAAAGGCTTATACCTTAGTATTGTAGATGCATTGATGATTGGTCTTGACAACATATTTGCAACCTTGTTATGAATACCTTTCTTATACTTTATTACCAAATGAAAATGTTGTAAGAAACCCATCCACTTGAAATGTTGTTATTGTTGTAGCTTGATCTGTGACTGCAAGTACTGTAATGGTTGATGATCTTTATGAATTATTGTCTCCTTTCCCATTAAGTAATGCTTCCATTTATTTACACTTTGTACCAACACATATAATTCCTTATCATATGTCAAATAGTTAATTACTACTTGAGTGAAAGTCTCGGAATAATAAGATACAAGTTTACCTTGTTGCATCAAGATTACTCCCATGGCATATCTGCTTGCATTGGTTTGAATCTCAAATGGATGGTATAGATCTGGCAAAGCCAAAATTGGTGTAGTGCTTATTTTTTCCTTCAATGTCTCGAAGGCTTTCTACTGCTTTCCTCCCCATTGAAAGACCTGCTTAACACTTGTTAATGCATGTAGAAGAGCTTCTATGAAAAAGAAATTAGCAATGAATTTCCTCTAGTATTGTACTACTCCTAAGAAGCTCCTGACTTATGTAGCACTAGTTGGCTTGGGCCAATTCACAATGACTTCTACTTTTGCAAGATCTATGTTCATTTAAAATATCTTCACGATCTTCCTTTTTGCCAACATCAACACATAATTATTTGCCTTCATTTGAAATGTCTTCAAGATTATTTACCTTTAATGATCTTGATGGAATGATCTTCAATAGCTTCCTTCCCCTTCTTGCTTTGATATGTCTCCTCTAGCTTTAGCCATAGATCCTTGGCGGAAGTGCATTGTCCCATGCTCTCTTTTATAGGGCTTGAGAGTCCACTAAGAATGGTCTTGAGAGCCAATGCATCATTCTTCTTTCCTTCCCTTTGAGCTGCAAACTTTGACTTGTTCTTCAATGAAACTGATCCACCAATGGCTGCCTTCCAAATAGTTGCTCCCATTTCCTTCAAATGTATTATCATCTCTATTCTCCAAGTAGAATAGTTTTCCTCATCAAGGATTGGAACTTCATCATCCATATGTGTGTCTATGGATCTCCTTCAAGCTTGTTAAGGCTTGTAGTGAAGGCTCGCTCTGATACCAATTGTTGGACACACCTACCATACTTAGAGGGGGGGTGAATGAGTGCGGGGCTCTTTTTCCCAAAACTTCCATTTTTCACATAACTCCTTAGTTAACATTTAACATTTACTCATTACCCATTTTTGTCATTTATAACCAGTTAGATGTGAACATATATCAGCAATATATCATCAACAAGTCATCACCATAAGGAACACAAAGAACACAAGATGTATGTACAATTTTTCTTTTTATTATGGACAACAATCCGGGGGTTTTCCATAAACAACTGAATAGAGTACAACTCTACAAGAGCACCAACTCCATATGCAAGACTCGGCTTACATTCTCAGCATCAACTGAGATGAGGCAACAATCCTCAACAGATATCAATCTGTCAACAGGTACGCGACCTGTCAGTAGTTCAGCCCATGTGTGTATGCGCCTTGGCTCACTAAAGCCCGCGTGTGTACGCGTCTAGTGTATACAACAGTCTGTGTATACCTTCTGAACTATTAGGGTTTATCCTTCAAGATCAACTCAGATCCTCTACAACCAATATATCATTCTCTTATGTCTCTGACTGTCCAATCTGACCACCAACCAGTCACAACACATCCAAGTTTTCCAATAGTCTACTCATGCTCCACAATCAATCAATATGAATGATATCTCAATCATGTATAAAAACTAGTATACCATAGCAATCATGTCACCTCTGAATCACAAGAGTACTTCTCACTCCATCAACCAAATCAACCAAACTGAACCACATCATAGAATCCATACCAAGAATGCCCTAAGCATTCACAACACATCAAACAATAGTATCCATCAAGATGATAATGTAACCATACCAGTATCTCAGTGGCAGATCTGAGCCCATAGAATGCAGATCTGGAACCTGCCTCAGCATCCAAGATCTTGGCACCAGCTCAAACACAATTCTTCATCATTCCATCCATTGTACGCGCCCTGTCCTCATATAGCCCGCGTATGTACGCGCCCTGGCCCATTACAACCCCTGTACACCTAAAAAACTAGGGTTTTTGAAGCTCCGAGACTTTTGCCATCAAGATCTCCGACATTGCTGAAACTTTGATGCATCCAAGAGATCTTCCTCATGCTCTCTTTCTCAAAATAGATCTTCAATCATGCTCAAGATATCCACACCAAAGATGCTCTCACAAGAAGCTCTCCATCAATGCTCCAAAAGATATTCTACCAAGAAGCTCTCTATTGATCCACACAAAGGATATTTTTCAAGAGTCCATAGCTATAGAATTTATACTTTCATCCTCTAGGTCACTTGACCCATTTCTAGGTTACTTAACCCATTTCTAGGTCACTTAACCTATTTTCCTTATTTTAAGGTTAACCACTTTCCATAAATAGAAAGTTCTCCAATACTTTATCATTTAAATATTTCTTCTTGATTTTGTCACCTCTCTTTATTATTTAAATAATCTACCTTGACTTTGTCACTCTACTTTATCATTTAAATAATGATTTCGTCTTTTAGGTCACTTTGACTTATTTGACCTTGGGGGATTCAAGCCTTCATATGGGGGTCCTTCATCTTCGTAGGGCCATAAATCTCAAACCATGAGGAGTTATGTGACGTTCCACATACCACCGGAAATGGCATGACAAGCACTATCCATATAGGATAGTTTCACCAATAACTTCATTGATCGTCATCTCATGATTCCACATACAAGCATAGGTTCTCTCAACCACAACTCAACCACAAAGCGTCTTCCCATGAGGGATTTCACCATAAGGGGACCACTTTGGAGTTCATCCATTTGTGCACCTTATCAATCATGATAAGACAATAATGAGTCATCAAACTATGCATAATATATCAAAGAATCCATCTTCATCATGTATCAATGACAACTCATTGATCCATCTTCATCTATGCATCTTGATCCATCTTCATCGATTGGTTTCCACTTGACATCTATCATTCTCATCAAGGATAATACATATACACTGTTCATCAATCATCAATCAATCACTTTACATCAATCCTTTGACATCAAAATAATCAAACCATTGGCATCAATGACACATGGTCCAACAATCTCCCAAATAATCAAACCATTGGCATCAATGACAACATGATCCAACATGTTCAGCTGACCATTCCCTACAATGTAACCCAAATATACCAGAGAAGTTTTTCCAAACTCACATTTAGACATTTTTACATATAGTTTCTCCTTCTTCAAGAGTTCAAAGACTGTCTTGACATGCTTTATATGATCTTCCCATCTTCGACTAAAGATAAATATATCATCTAAGTAGATAATGAAAAAATCATCTATGTAAGGTTGGAACACATCATTCATTACCCTCATAAATGTCACAGGTGCATTGCATAAACCAAATGGCATAACTAACCATTCAAATAACCCTTGCTTTGTCTTGAAAACATTTTTCCATATGTTGCTTTCTGCAATTTTGATCTAATGGTAACCACTTCTCAAGTCCAATTCAGTGAAATACACATAATTCTTTAATTGATCCAATAAGTCATCAATTTTGGGAAGAGGATAACGGTTCTTTACCGTAATCTTGTTCAAGGCTTGGAAGTCAATACACATCCTTCATGTGCCATCTTTCTTCGGAACTAATACAATAGGATATCCACATGGAGAAGAGCTTGGCTTGTTGACTCCTTTATCGAGCAACTCCTTAACCTTCTTCTTTATCTTTGCATTATCAATCACTGATGACCTATACATTCCAATGTTACGAAGAGGAGCATCACGTTGTAAATAAATTTCATGTTCAACCTCCCTCTTAGGAGGCAACCCTGTAGGTTCCTGAAATAACTCATCATAATTAGATATGATTTGGACCAACTCTTGTTTATGTTATGGATCACAACCTGATAAATCATATGTTATATCTTCTTATTTTTGTTTCACCATCATGAGAACAAAATATTTACTTGCGCTCATGAGTCTCTTCATTTTTCCCATGCTCACTAAAGAAACATTAGTTTTGATACGATGAGCTCTGACAACAAATTCAACCCCGTCCTTGAAAAGATGAAATTTATTCTCTTCAATATAGAATATGGCCTTCCTATCAAATAGATATGGACTACCCAAGACAATGTTGCAAATGTCAAGAGACACAACATTTAACCCAACCTCGTCAAATAACTTAGTTATAATTACAAATCTGATCTTACATTGTTTCGTCACCTGCAACTTAGCATCTTCACACTGTTGAAATTTTGGTATGCTCGTTTAACCATAGACAATGTTACATCATTGTCACCCAACCATAGGCATTCACATATGCCACCCCCGATCACACTAACCTTTACTTAGAATAATTTTGGCAAGCCTACTCCAGAACTAACAGATAAACCCTAGTTGATACCTACAACAACAACTCAAGACAAGTAGAGCGCTCATTCTCCAAGGGTAGCGCACAAGAGAGAGAGAGAGAGAGTCTCCATATCCACAGAAAAAGTACCATACACAACTACAGCAGCTGCAATTTCACTTCTCTCTCTCTCAAACTTGTTCCATACTTAGCAAGAATATCACCAACAATATGACCAAGAAAATCACCAAGAGAGAGATCAAGACCAAGAGATGACCATGTGCCCTTATTCCTCCTCGCAGTTGCAGTTGCATCTGCAACTGCAACTCTCCATAAGATTTGTGCACTAATTGGGTGCACAAATTATCTAAAACGTCCTCTATTTATATTAATATGTCCGATGAATTTTCTGGCTCGGCCGACCTGACTTTCTGGTAATTATATTTTTTGTTTATCTTTTTCCTATGGAGCTGACTTGTATTTTTGGAAGATAATATTCTAATATTATTTATTCAGCTAGGCCGACTTGTTTTCTATGGTTTCCACACATTTTTTAAATAGATCACTTGCTTCTGGAATATTCTATTCTAAGTCATAGGTTACACGTGGAGGCTAATACCTCCCACAACTGCCAAAACATCAACACTCCCTCTTAGCTAGGGAGGTATTAACTAAGATGTTCTTCATGTAGTGGTCTCAAACACATCCATCCATATCACATGGCATGGGAAAGACTCACATGGTCTTGCAGACCAGTCTAAAGATAGCATCACCATAGCCACACAGGTTATCATATGATCAAATAGATGTAACAAGTATCACCATCATGGTCGCACATTAGCCATCTAGTTGGAAAACACCTCCAACATTGTTGGTTGGACCTCCATCTAGTAACCTCCGATGCTATTGATCGACACTCTAACTGAGAATAATTTCTGACACTATAGATCGGCATCTAGTTCATACAAAACTAGTAACTCGTCATCTCACACAGAATCTGACTCAAAAATTTAACACTCCCTCTTAACGAGGAAGGTATTCCTCTTGGCACAATCATCATCATTGCTTATGTGCTTCTTCACACCTCAGTCATTGTACTATTGAATTTCGTGAATCCATACATCATAAGAATTTATGCACTTTCACTGGAGTAGCGTACCATCATGCGTTGGAGTACCAACCTACGATGGGGTAGCATACCAGTCTACGTTGGAGTACCAACCTGCGCTGGGGTAGCATACCAGCCTGCGTTGGAGTACCAACCTGCGTTGGGGTAGCATACCAGCCTACGTTGGAGTACCAACCTATGTTGGGGTAGCATACCAATCTGTGTTGGAGTACCAACTTCCATTGGGGTAGGATACCAACCTGCGTTGGGGTAACATACCAACCTGGGTTGGAGTACAAACTTGCATTGGGGCAGCACACTAGCATGCGTTAGACTACCAACCTGTGTTGGGGTAGCATACCAACCTACGTTGGGGTACCAACCTGCACTAGGATAGCATGCCAACCTGTGTTGGGTACCAACCTACACTAGAGTAGCTCCCATTATTGAGGATCTCATCACTTCCCTCCACTGGGGCACATCACTTCCCGCTATTGGGGAACATATCACTTCTCGCTACTGGGGAGCACATCACTCCCTCTCATGAGGGAAAATCCTTCTGGACTACACCAAGCTTGTCTCTCAAGTACTCAAACTTCACTTTTGGCAGAGGCTTAGTCAACGTGTATGCTACTTGTTTGTTGGTAGCAATATACTAGAGTAAGTGTCTCGTCATAGTCTTCTCCCTCTTGTTGGGAGAATCCTCTTGACACAAATCAAGCTTTGTACATCTCTAAGATTTTTATCTGCAACATGTTTGATCTTGTAGATCAATTTGGAAGTCACCACTTATTTCCCTTCTGGTCTCATAACCAAGGAAAAGATATGTATCCCAGTCCTTTTGACTGACATCCTCCTCGATCATTGTAGCAAAGTCTACTAAAGCAAGGGAATCTTCCCATAATATATCATATCTCCTCTAAGCCTCTGAAACTTCAATCTATCCTTCTCAACCCATGGCATTTGTTTGTCAGTTATGGAAGACGTCTCTCTCTTCCATATGAATATGAAAGTCTATGAGTCTCCATTCTCCCTTTGAAGCTTGAATCCCTCTGAGTCTATATAATCTTTGGAGCCATATGCTTCTCATGATATGGCTCATCAATGTTGCATCCTGCAAAGTTTCATGGGACCATGTTGGTCTCTTCTTGGTTACTACAACAATTCTGGGTAGGCCCTTTGTTGGGTATGTGTTATATTCTTTGCATGTGTGTGTGTGGGTGCATCAAGTTCGACAACTATGTTTGATGATCCCTGTAGCAGTGTTTACTGTGTCGTGTGCATCGGGCGCTTTCCTAGGGGGTCCAAGGGGGGGCCAGGTATGCCCCCCCTAGTTACGCGCAGCATTCAGCACCGGGCGTTAGCCCGAGGCCGACGGGGTTCAGGGAAGCACCCTGGAAAAAAAAAAATTGGGCGGTTTTTCCTATTTTTAGCAGTTTACTAAATTAATCTCGGATTAAGGGATTAGGGTTTTGGTATCTACGAAATACCTAAAAACGTTGTATATATATTGTATGGTGAATGGTGAAATTCAATAATGAATATAAGAAAGGTTTTCCCAGTTGAGGGTTTCTGGTATAAAATCTTTGTGTACTCTGTGTATGAGCCATCGATTAAATTCTATTTTGCTTAAGAATCTATATGCATTGATTTACTTCACAGGTTTAAATCTTACACCCTTTTGGCTCTACTAACTCTTCTTGATGATCTGAAGAGTGATCAACTGCACTAGAGGGATTTGTTTGGTCATCTTTGGAGCCTTCTACTCCTTACAATCAATCTCCATATGAGATACTATGTATCTCACAAAAGTACCCTTCTTCGTCTTCTTCTTCCTTAGTACATGGATGTATATAGTTGTGTATACAACTTCTTATATGGATAGTCTGCTCCATGTCTCAAACTATAGACCATCTAATATGTTGTCTCCTACAACCTTCACTATAGCTTGTCTTAGAGTTATCACTTATGATCTACTTGGAACAAGGACAACAAAGGGAAAAACAATATACAAGAATAATAAAAACAAGAACAAGAACAATAATCACAATAGCTCCTTCTCAGAGCTATTGTTTGTGACCTTCTTGGAACAAGAACCAAAATAAAAATACAATAATAAGAAATAGGAACAACACTCTTCTAGTGTTTTGAACAATCATTCCTCCATGGTAACCTGTCCGAAACAAGAAAACAATAACAAAAAGTATAATAACATTTTCATAAGAACATATCTATGTCAACAAGAATAAAAAAAGACAAACTCACGATAATCATCATATTATTACCAAGGTGACCTGCCTGGAAGCAAAACAAGAAGTATCTCATAAAGGATATGTTAGTTCATATTGCAAGAATTTATACCAATAGTACTCACATGCTTCCAAGTATTCATTGTATTTAGCAGTAATAGGACCTTTTAAGGATTGTTGTCACAACTAGTAATGTAGCAAATATCAAACTTGATATGTGCAAATTGGAAACTTATTAATTTAATCAAACCTGGAACTTGGAGTCTTATCTTCAAGAATGAGTGTTGTTGATTTTCTTATGAGTCTCCTTCACTCAAGATGACAAGTATTCTCTTCAACTCGTCCCCTGTACTTAAGACAATATTCTTTCTAGACAGAAATCTGAGTTAGAGAATATAATGCAAATAAACTCTAAAGTCTTAACCTTAATCAATCTCATACTTTGACTAAAGTTAGTTTCTAACTTTAACTTTAAACAAAGGTTAGTATGATAATCATATCTTCAATAGATCAAAATACAACTAGATGTTCATAAGGTCACAATAATGCCATAAAATCTAGAGGCGTATGAAAACAATCAAACCTGGAGTGTGTTGTTCCTTTGAATGTGTTGGATCTGAGATCCCTCTAGATCTACGATTATTGATTGGACTAAAGATCCCTTCTCCTGCAATCACACTCAAAATAGTGATACGGTTTAAACATATATAAGTACATACCTCCGGCGGCAACAGACAGTAGCACCATCCAGCAACAACGATAAGCAATGACAAGCGCTAAAACTTCAAAGTGATCCAACTTGCAATATAAAGGTAACTGGAGATGTGTTAGGGTAAGGCGCACTAGAACAACCAAAGATTAGGCCCAACATTTCACATAAAATTTACTGTAACCAGTGATGGCATTGCAACTGGTGTTGCAACTGGTACTACAACTGGTGTTGCAACTGGCACTGCAACTAGTGATGCAACTGGTGCTACAATTGGCACGAATGAACTGGCATGAAGGAATTGGCACTACAAACCTAGGGTTTTTATGAGGAAACCCTGATATCTCAACTTCTGAAATTTACAGATCTGATCCGAGAAAGAGATGCGCCCTACTTAGGTGACCTTCTTAGTGACTTCAGTAAGTGCTCAATGAGCTTGGAAATGGGGGAAACTGAGGACTTCCTTCCAGAGGTTAGACTGTTATGAAGGAAACCAATTATGATACCATGTTGAAATTTTGGTATGCTCGTTTAACCATAGACAATGTTACATCATTGTCATCCAACCATAGGCATTCACATATGCCAGTGCCCCAAAGCACACTAACATTTACTTAGAATAATTATGGCAAGCCTACTCTAGAACCAACAGATAAACCCTAGTTGACCCTAGTTGCTAACTGTAGCAACAACTCAAGACAAGTAGAGCGCTCCTTCTCCAAGGGTAGCGCACAAGAGAGAGAGTCTCCATATAACCAATTCCATACACAACTACATCAGTTATAGTTGCACTACTCTCTCTCTCAAACTTGTGCCATACTTAGCAAGAATATCACTAAGAATATCACCAAGAAAATCACCAAGAGAGAGAGACCAAGGCCAAGAGATGACCATGCACCCTTATTCCTCCTTACAGCTACAACTCTAGCTCTCCACAAGAATTCACTACAAGGAAAAGACCTTTTAGTGGAGGTTATAGCGGAGGTTTCTAGTGTTACAAATTAGAGAAAATTGTAAAAAGAACCTTTGCTACAACATTTGTTATCGATAGTGGATGTTTTTGCGGATACTATAATGGAAGTTGATTATAACTAAAAAAATATGGGCGACTGGAGGTGTTAGCGGATGTTTACAAATCGATGTGTTTGTATAAGGCAAAAGCACCAGTGCGTACATACACCTACAACACTGGTGCTATACACCTAACTTTAAGCATCGGGGTTGTAAAATATGAAAGCACCGGGGGAGTAAAATATTTATGCATCGAGGCATTTGTCTTATAAGCATTGGGCCTTTAACATCAAAACGCACCGAGAGAGTTAAAAATAATTAAGCACCGAGACTTTCTGCATAGAATGCACTGGTGTGTTATTAATAAGAAGGCATCGATGTTGTATAAAATAATATGCATCGGTGCATTACAGGGAAAAACACCCTGGTGCATTAAAAATAGAAAGCATCGGTGCTTTGTAGTAACAAACAAGCATCGGTTCTTATCAATAACACAATAGCGTCGGTGTGTATCAATAACACATACGCATTGGTGCTTCGTATAAGATTAACGCACAGATGACCAAATTTTTAATATAATTTTGGGGTATTATATCAATATTGAAACCAGTGCTAATTGATTACATAAAATCACCGGTGTGAATTTCATAGAAACACATCGGTGAGTTTTAATATTAAACGCATCGATGAGATTAATAATTAAAATACACCGAGAAACATCGACCTGTGATAGTGCAATTATTTTAATCTTATAATTCCATTATTTATCAAAAAAATTACATATATTTTATATTTTGATTAGTGAATTTGGATATAATGTTTGGATTAATTTGTTATATCATCAGATTTTGCATCTCTTCATTATAATATTTAGTCATCCATATATTTAACCAATGATGTAACATTTCACGGTGACATTGGACAACACAATAGAATAAATTAAAACATATTGTATTATATGAATAAGAGGGTCTTTGTCATACACAATGGGACACTTATTGGTAATCCCTTGTCTTTCAATTGGGACACTATGTCCATTACATTAAACAAAAATGTTTGATTTTCACAGACAATTATTTCAAAAAAATATAATTGCAGCTTGCATTGATATCCAAATATATTGGTCATCATTCTTCACTGGAACTATTGTTAGTGCTCGAGTTACTTCCATGCCTTGGGTTATTTTGTTGAATGTTTGGTTGATTGTCTCGATTGTTTTCTTCTTCTTGAAGTTTCATCTACAAACATAAAAATAAATTGTAGTGAGTCTATCTACATTGGTGAGAATAATGAAAATTGAAATAAATAATATACATGAATGTAAATTGAAAAGCAACGTAACTCCAAAGAAAGAAGTGACTCATGAATCATACACATATGTTCAAAATCAAATCTCATGCCTTGTTTCAACAATTCTTCTATTGGCTTAGTTCCATACTTTGTTTCATGCAAGTTTTATACCCATAATAAATCATAGATTTAATATAAAGTATTATTTTTGTTTCATTAATTATAAAATGATGGAAGTAAAACAACATAGATTATACTTACAAATTTGACAATTAATTTTTGATATGCCAACATATACTCACAACCATTAATTAACCCAATGTCAATCAATTTTTTTGATGGCTCTTCTTTGTATGTTAGCACCTGTATGTTAGGATGGTTGTTGTAAAACAACTTAAAATATACAACAACAAAAAAACTTAAGTTGTTATAAGGAAATAACAATTACTCACAAACTTTGCTATCAAACATTTTCTTCTTTGTCGTCCAGTTTTATGTGCAGAATGAGTTCCTATTTTTTTTTTCTTTTCTGTAAGAGAATATTTGAAAATTAATATTTAATGTATAATTAATTATTTGTACCTAACAGAAAATTTCAATGATTACATACATTTGAAGCATGTTGTTGTTGATATAGCTCCTCCTGCGATGCAATTATGTCTAATACTTTGACCATCCCCTTGTACATTTTTTTGGACATTCCTACTGGCACATTTCAGATATCAGCTCGTTGGTCCTCTGGGATTTTCATATTTTTCCTGAAAAAATAGCATGACAATAAAGTATTTTTATATTGATATATGAAAACTAAATATCACAAAATTGATATATTAATAAATGAATATTTTGATATA
>ML794974.1:23769-58308 GCA_009831015.1 Picea engelmannii | reverse complement strand
AAAAATGTTTTTAGGAATATTACTTTTTGAATGATTATTTTTTGTTGTTGTATGTTTTTTCTATTGCAAGTCTAACACGTCTAGTTGACCATTGCTATGGAAATGATTCACGTAGTTTAAATATAACCCGGTTCTTGGAATCATTGGATTGATTTCTATATTGTAAGTGGAAAGTCAATATTTACGTTCATTCCACTATATCCATCATAGTTCTGTAAAAGTTTTTTTCCCTTTGATTAATCTCCAACACCACTCCATATGAACTAAGAACCAATTCATCATCATTTACATCTTCTATATTAATTAATTTTGTTTTGTTATGATGACATTTTGTTCTCTCATTGTCGGTGCATGTAGAACATTAAACATATGTGAATTAATAGATTGTTTGAAACATGTCATCTAATATTCCTAAGTATATTATTAATGAAAATTCAAAAAAAAAAAATCATATTGAATAGTATTTTTTCATTCACATGATTCATCCCTCTACAATTTTTCCATCAAGCTTTACGCTCTTCTGCACTTAGATCGGAAATAATGTTATCGAGCTTCCCCATTTTGTGGCCCTGCATGACACACACTAACCAATACATATTAGTTAAACTTACATATAGTTCAACCATATTAATTTTGTATAGAATTTACAGAGAACCTGCATTTTTTGTTTTTCTGGATGTGTCTTCATTGTGTCAACCATAAATTTTCTTATTTGAACTCTTCTCACTCATATTTTTATCAATATACAACCTGTACCATTCAATATAGAAACTATCAAATATATTTTATAAATAAATCATATAATTTTTAGAGAAAAAAAAATCATTGTAATCAGTGTGCTTTTTATATACAAAGCATTGGTGTGTTTATTACATAAAACGCACCAGTGCGTTCCATACAACAACACGCACCGAACAATTTAATTTTTTTTTTTAAATATTGTGAATTACAATAGTGCAATATATATAGAAAACATCACAGCGACTATGGTAGAAAACAAAAACATAGCAACAAAAATTAAACATTTATTAAAAAAACAATAGAAAAATTACACACCGATGAGAAAAAAAATAAAAAAAAATAAAAAAATATATGTGACAGCATTTTCTATGTTGTTTAGATGAGAACATCGACGATATTTTTTTATGCACCATATTTTTTAATTATTTTTTTTAATCTGGCTTAATCGGTGCGTTCCTTATACATAAACGCATCGATGCATTTATGTCGAGAAGGTGCACCGGAAAAGTGGAAAACATTTAAAAAAAAAACGTCAAATCGGAAACCGTTTAAAAAAATAAAAAACAAAAAGGCAAAGGGCTGATTACATTTGAGATCCGATGTAATAAGTGGTCCCTTTGCATCACATGTCAAACACTTGTATATAGAAAAACAAACCCATTAGATCTTAAATATCTAAAACGAAAAGCCCTTATTCTGAAGTGATAGAGGGAGTTAAACCCTAGGGTGAAATTTTGCATTCACTTAAGCAAAAAAACAAGGGTTTAAGGTAAGTATGAATTTTTTTTCTTTTTATTTTTTATTTTTTTCTGAATATAGGGTTTTGAGTGAATCACCATACCCTTCAAATCCTGATTTTATGAATATTTATATTGTTCCAAAGTATTCTTCTGCTCCACAGTGCTCCCCGGTATGTCTCTCTTCTAAATTTTGGCAAAATAATGAAAATATTGAATACATTCTTAATATTAAAAAAACTTTATGAAAAGGGTTTAGAGTGAATCACCATACCCTTCAAATTCTCATATTCTGAATAATATTGTGGTTCCAAAGTATTATGCTCCTCCATAGTGTTCCTCAGTATGTCTCTCTTGCAAGTCTCTCCCCTACAAAATTTTACAAAATAATGAAATAGTTAACAACTTTTTAGTATT
Source organism: Picea engelmannii (assembly GCA_009831015.1). Lineage (NCBI taxonomy): Eukaryota > Viridiplantae > Streptophyta > Pinopsida > Pinales > Pinaceae > Picea > Picea engelmannii. The sequence continues at coordinate 56,413 of ML794974.1, read as the reverse complement.
TAAATGACTTTATGAAATTTAATTTCTGCTCTTTTTTTAATTGTTTAAAAAAAATCACGTTTTTTTTTTTTTTGGCACTACAGTACGTTTATGTAAAACGAATCGGTGCGACCATATTACATTATACATCGGTGCATCCATATTATTGGACGCACCGGAGACATATCATTGTTTTTTATTAACAAAATCTAGAAACACGGTGTGGTTGATTTTTCAACGCACCAATTTTTATTATAAATATGCGCATCGGTGCGTTTGTGGTTTATAAGCGCACCATTATGCTTGTAAAGTTATTTGAACTTTTATTTGCACATAAAATAGTATATTCATCTCAAATTATCTTTTAGGATGAATTCACATGACTTGCAATACTTAAGTATACATTTTACATTTTATGTCGCCTTATTCTTAAAAATGGTTTCAAAACTATGTTCAAACTCAGATTGTGGTATGGTCCTCGAAATTTATTTTAGATATGTACAGGAAAATTATTGCTAATTTTGTTGAAATGTAGGGAGGAAACCTTATTATATAATCAAATGGTCAATTCTTCAAATTCCATCCCAATCCATATTGCTCAAAGTCCATCACGGAGTTCTCCCTTTCCAACTCCAGTAAGTTTAACTTATTTTATTTATGTTTCGATTATATCATTGAATTTTTTTTATCCATGTCAATCTGAATAAAAATGTATCCAAATTTGTAGGATCCTGATTCAAAATCGAGTTCAGATGCAGAAAATATTCCAGTACTGACTCAAAAATGTCGGAAGGTCTTATCAGGATCAACATACCGCAAGCAGTTGGTAGATGAAAATGGACAGTCGTTTTACACTGCCAATTGTGACATTCCATCTTCCAGCCGCAATCCTTGGTTAGCGATGGTAATAATTGTTTGGTATAATGTAATTTGAAAAAACAAATTATTGCATTGTGCTTACTAATATCATCGATGTACTAATGTTCAATATTTTTGAAATTAGGATTCTTTTGATGATGAGTGACCTACCTACCATACTCCGTTTCACCCCACAACAATGTCAACCTAAGAGAAGGTTGCAATGAGAGCACAACTCGGAGAGGAAGCGTACCAATAATGGTTGAATCAACCACCTATTCAATTCTTACTACGCCCAGATTCACCAATTAGAAATGACTACAACAATAATAGTTCTTCAGAAGTTGGCAATGGAGACAATCAAAAAGAGGACGGTATGGATGATTACTTATGGGATACGAATGCCATGGAGACAATGTTGTTAGACGCATAGAATGATGAGCTAGGGGATGATGCTCATATCAATGATACCATTTTCAAAAGCCTAAAATCTACTTCCATCACCCCTCTCTTTGGACCTAGTGTCCGGTCAAATTCTACCCATATTGGGATAATAATGTTACTCTACAACGTGAAAGCAAAGTTTGGCATGTCAAACACATGTTTCTTAGCAATATTGAGGTAATTGACCAACAAGTGCCTTATATTAATTTTGAGAAATCTTGTCACACAATCAACATTAGAAATGGTTGATTTTATAAACGTTAAATGACCTTGTACATTTATATTTCCCACTAACTGCGGGATATTGAAATATAAGGTTCTTCCTAGTGATAATATTTTTCCCAGTAGTTGTGAAGAGGCAAAGCAATTGTTGAAAATGTTGGGTGTTGAGTATATATCATATCATGCATGTTTGAATGATTGTATTCTATATAGAGGATAATATGAAAACAAAGAGATATGTCTGAAATGTGGGCATGATAGGTATCATAAATCAAATAAAAATGGTAAATTGCATGGTCCTCCTTATAATATATTGAGGCACATGCCTATAATACGAAGGATTCAAAGGCTCTTTCATTGCAAAGAATTAGTTGTGTTGCAGGGATGACATGCCTCACACAGAAGTGAGTCGAGAGTTATGTGAATCCCAACATATTCAATAGCCATGAAGCATATAGAGGATACATTGCCAGAAAAATTCAAGGATGAAGTACGAAGTCTACGACTCAGCATAGCAATGGATGGTGTGAACCCATATTCCCTTCAAAACACCAACTATTATGTTTATCCTAAAGTAGTGATCAATAACAATATCCCCCCATGGTTGTCTGTGAAGAATGAACATCTTATGTTGGCTCTTATAGTCCCTGGTAGAAGACAAGTGAAGAATATGGATGTCTAACTACAACCATTGTCAGATGAATTAAAGGAATTATGGGAAGGGATACATGTATATGATGTATCAAGACCCATTGCAACATAGAGGAGTTTTACATTGTATGGCATATGTTCTTACACCACGCATGATTATCCAAGCTTAGGAGTTTACTCTGCTAATTAACATGTCTATTGATTTATTTATATACCTAACAATATTTATTTGCATATTTAATTCATTGTGATTGAAGTTTTATTCGTAAACACTAACGTGTTATGTATACAGTAATTTCGCAGGTCTTGTAACTAAAGGCTATCATGGATGTAAATGTTGTGGACCTTATTTGAAGGATAGGTGGTCCAACCACCTGCAAAAGCCAGTGTACGACTGCTTGAGGGTATTCCTCCCAGAAGAACACCCTTATAGAAGAGCAACATCCTCTTTCAATGGAAAACCAGAGAGAACCCAAAGGCCTGCAATAATGACACCAACAGGATGTCTTAGAGAATATGAGAGTGAGAAGGAGAACAAGATTACATAAATGTTCAATTCAAATGGGGAGCCTATGTTCGATGATCCAAAATTATTCGACACCTATGTTGAGAAATTTCCCATTGGGATGAAAAGGAAATCTATCTTTTATGAGATCCCATATTGGGAGCATCTTAAGATTGCCCACTTGCTAGATCCGATGCATATATTTAAAAATGTTTCATATTCTTTATGGAGGAACATATCATCGAAAGAAAGTGACACGTTGGCTCTAAGGAGAGATCTTATTTCTTCAAAAACTAAAAAGAAACATTGTCCAAGACAAGAAAGTAGAGGAGAGGTTGGTCTCTCTTGGTCTTTCAAAGAAGGTGATGTCCCATGGATTTTGAAGAAAGAAGATCTTTCTTTGGCAAATGAAGTTATATTCGGTGTGAAGGTGCCTTCTTTATATGGGTCTTCCCTACGACGTTTCTTCATTGTGCGTCAAGACCATTTGTCGGTGTTGAAATCACATGACCATTTGAACCTTCTAAAGGTACGACGTATGTCAAAATATGATTTTATTATTTGTAATTTTTATTTTTATGCCATGGGATAAAACAAAAATAATTTGTATGTGTTTACTTTGTAGTTTCATTATCCTCTGCTCGTGTGTGGGTGTGTGAACCGTGACTTCCCCCATGACCTAAGGCGTGCCATATCTAAATTATCTACATTTGTACATTGGATCACATCAAAGGAGATTCATATGGCTAGCATTCCATGGTGGCATCAAGAGATAGCTGAGATTGTTTGTATGTTTGAGAAGGAACTATCATCGAGTTTCATGGAATTGCAGATTCATCTTCTAATTCACCTAGTAGATGAGGTTGAATTAGTCGAGGTGGTCTCCTATCATTGGATGTTTTTTGTAGAGAGGTACATGAAGAAATTGAAAGGATTTGTTCATCAAAGGGAAAAACCTGAGGGGTCTATAGCAGAGGGGTACATATCATATGAGTATTTCTATTATGCCAGTGAGTACATTAAGCAGATCGACAACATGCCAGGTGTAGTGATTTGGGACAATGAAAGGGATGAAGACAAAAGAGAAGGGGAGTTTCTCCAAACGAATGGAAAAAGACGCTTGATAAAGAGTAATTGACTTATCCTTTGTCAATTTTATGCATAGTAACTATTCACACTGAACTTCATAATGTATATTTTGATCATGATATCATATATACTATATGTTGGTTTCATTTCATGAATACATCAACGACTTTAGAAATCAATGTCATCAATAAATTCATTATTTACAATTCGAAGGCAACACGGTCGTGGGTTGCATTGTACGAACAGAAGAGGAGGAAATGGGAAAGTGACAGGAAAGAATTAAGATGGTTGAATGGTAGAAGCATTCCTTATCCTAATCATTTAAAAGAAAATATGCCAATGATATGCACCAACAGTTGGGTTGTTCACCAAGTCAAAGAGAAATATGGTGCATTCTGACGTTACCCGCGTGAAGAAGAGGATCCACTAAACATAGGGATTCGTTGCAACAACTTGGTAATAATCTCTTTGTGTACATAATTTTTAACTTCATAATGCACATTTGAATTGTAAGTACATCTATGTTATTTTATATTTTAATGGTCGGGTTATTAGACACACATTGACACTATGATTTGTTCACCTTTTTATAGGTGCATTTGTTCCCATCTACGTGGGCATATGAACATCATTTTCACACAGTGGATGTCGATGATGGACACGTGACACAAGACTGTGGAGTGGAAGTCGAGTTCGACCAATATAGTCGTGCTAGCCACCGCGATCAAAACACCATACAGGGGAAGTTAGGTTACATCAGAAAGATACAAGAGATCATTTGAGTGGACTTCTCTTCTTTCCAATGTGTTATTTTTAGGTGCAAGTGGTGGGACACCTTTGATTGGAATAATGTAAAGGAATATCATGATAGTGGGATGATATGTATCAACTCTAAAAAGATGTGGGATGAAGCTACGGAGCCTTGTGTTTTCCTAAAACACTGCAACCAAGTGTTTTTTTACCCATATGTGTTGGATAGGATCGGTGGTTTGTATTAAGACACGACCCTAGATCAAAACATATTTTTTAGAACAACAGTGTTATCATGCCAAGCGAGGAAGATAATCAAGGTGATGACAATGAAGAGTGATATATTATACATGTTTTATTCTTTGATTACTTCTTTTATGTTTTCAAATCTATAGTGGATTTAATAATTTGATTATTGAAAAAATATTGTTTTTAGTATTTAACATTTCATATGAAATATTATTAATTTTTTGATTGGATGATATAATTAAATGTTTTTTTTTTTTTGTAAATAAAAAAGGGGAATTTCCTATTACTTAGCTTTTAGAGTACAAAAATGCCACACGGCTATAGTCTTCCATCTGTTCCGCCGGAATAGGTGGTAGACTGTGATGTCAATGTTCAAAATAGCAATCTGCCATCTGCCCTGCCAAACGAAAACCAAAGAAGGTGGCGGATTTGAGTTCTTGTTGAACTGTGCTATGCAACTAAGAAAGACTATCAACTGGAAAAAAAAGACAGAACTATAAAACTGCATTGTAGCAGTGCAGGGAGCTGAGCTGAGAGTGCTTGAGGTGGCCAAAGCAGAGAAATTACACATTTGCACCGGGGGCATGTCACTCGGATCGTCGTTGAGGGGTTCATCCCTGGGTTGGAGCACGAAAGGCCTCGCGCAGGTCGGACAACGCTAGGATGTTGGTGCCTTCAAGAAGGCTTCATAGAGCATGTCAATTCGTTGGTGCATGAGGGTGTCCTAGTATATCTGGTCATCCATCTGACTCTATAGCTCAAAGATGAGCTTGAGCTGCTCCGGATGGAAGAAAGGTGGTGGTGCCTGGCAGAAATTTGGGAGTGTCGAGAGTGGTGGAGGTGCCAAGACTAGGCCACCCTCCACCTCCATGTCTAAGACTGTTGTCGCCTTGCCTGGGTCCATCGGAGGCACTTCCATAGCCTCCAAAGCCGCAAAGTCTGTGTTCTGAATTGTGGCCGCAGAGTCCAAATGGAGGAATTCCTATGGGAATTCCTCCTCAATTATATAGTTAACCTCTTCCCTGGCTTCTTGTGCTTGCTGGAAAATGGTTGGGGCACTTGTGTTTGCTGGAATATGGCTGGGTGGTTTCCAATTATCTGGCACTGTGAAGAGGAGGAATTCTGGAGGAAACTGGATAGGTTCCTCTGGAATCTCCTCCTCAACGTATGTCATTGGTGGTGTTTTGGGTTTCTCCCATCACTGAGTCTAAGCAATGGACAGGGCACGCTCTAATCTCTACACCCTTTGTTGTCTAGCAGCAAAACTATACCAGGCAGGGCCTCATCGTGGCCTACCTCTTTCCCTTGGCATGGCGGGGTCAGGAAGACTAATAATGCGCAGGGCGAAAGCAATAAGAGCCGACTGGATGCAGATCAAGTGCTCAGAGCACAAAGGTGAAATGGAGCCAACCTCGTCCGAGCGGGAGTAAAATGCTAAGGCCTGACATGACCGATGTACCAAGCCTCCCACTGCAATTACACCTTGTGTTCGCCATTCTTCTCACGCAAGGGAGTTGTCCTCCCCTTCTCGGTAGGCAGTAATGGCCTCCCTCCATTTAAGAGTGAGGTGAAGGGTGTCGACCTGCCATATTAATGGCTTGGGTCTGGGGCAGGCTGCGTGGCCTCCCATTGCTACGTGGCACCCCATCAAGGAGATATAATTAAATGTTATGTGTAAATGATATAAATATTTTTCCATTGTAAATCTAGATGATATTTGAACTTTTAGTATTTTAATTTTAACTTTTAATTGAAAAACAATATATTATTGTATTGTAAATATCAAATATTTTTTATCATAATTTTAAAATGTATTTTTGTTACCCACCATTTCATATCATTACCATATCGTATTATATTGTATTAGTTTTTAATTTTGAATTCATACATACTCATTAGGGGAATATTCATATCTAAAATGAGCCTCTTAAGTGAGTTTTTCAAAAAAACATTATGGTCCTTAAATAATTAATGCATGTGTCCCTCTCTAAACCCATATAATAATATGTATACTTAAGATATTACATAAAAATCAAATACATAATATATTATGTAATATAATAAATATAATATATTATGTTATATATTAATTTTATATTATAAATATAATAATATAATATATAATAAATAAATATAATATATTAATTATAACATAATAAAATATAATATATTAAGTTATATATTGATTTTATATTACATATAATATATAATAATAATAAATATATAATTAAAAATTGAATTAAACATGTAGATCATAACAATTTTTTATACCTTATTTTTATCCCCTCTTTTTATAAATATAAAATATCACAAATATATGTTTGAGGAAGTTAAAATATCACAAATATTTTATAAATGTTAATTGAGCTTATCATAACTATTTTTAATTGTTCATTATGAACTTATGAACAAAAGCAATATTTTCGAAATGAGGATCAATTCTCACATCGTACTTTCAAGTAAACTAGTTTGTAAAATTGTGATACAAAGTAAGGTTGAAGATTAATATAATTTACTTTTAACTTGCCCAAACTTTAATTAATAACATAAAACATATATTTACCCTTTTTATAACTTATTTTATTTTCTTGGTTAAGTTTGATATTCATGCATCCTTATAGTATAGTAAAAAGATGTTGAATTAGAGATTTTGAGACTTGTATTAATTATGGAAATATAAAAAAAATATGACCAAATTACAATAAAGAGGAAGTTAAAATATCACAAATATCTTATAAATGCTAATTGAGCTTATCATAACTATTTTTAATTGTTCATTATGAACTTATGAAGAAAAACAATATTCTCGAAATGAGGACCAATTCTCACATCGTACTTTCTAGTAAACTAGTTTGTAAAATTCTGATACAAAGTAAGGTTGAAGATTAATATAATTTACTTTTAACTTGCCCAAACTTTAATTAATAACATAAGACATATATTTACCCTTTTTATAACTTATTTACTTTTCAAGACCTCTTAGCTACAAAAACATGATAAACTTGGTATTTTAGTTTGTAAAATTGTGATAAAAAGTAAGGTTGAAGATTAAAATAATTTAACATGACCTAACATCAACATCAACATAAACATATAAATTGCGTACATGAACATATAAATTAAGTACATCAACATCAACACCAACATATAAATTAAGTACATCAACATCAACATCAACAAAAAAAATTATATATATATATATATATGAACAAGTAAAATAACTTCTATAATGTACATATCTGGTCAACAATACAAATAATTGTTATAACTAAATATCTAGTCGTAGTCTCTTGGGTGAAGCATGTTGTAGAAGAATAGGTGATGTGCCCTGCTCATCCAAGTGAGGAGGAGGAGGAGGTATTGAAGCAGAAGCGCAATCACCACCCTGATCTGCAACATCACTACCTTGATCTGCAACATCGCCATGATCACCTGCACCTTGATCAACATCAACACCCAGAGTACGAGGAGGATGTACTGAAGAAGAAGTGTCACCATCACCCAGAGGAGGACTAGGAGGAGGTATTGAAGCACAAGCACCGCCATCACCACCCTCATCATCATTAGTGTCGGACGACTTGTCATCCTTCATCCCTACTAGTAACCTGGAAGCTCCAATGATATGACGCATAAGAGACATCATATCATGCGACAAGTCCGTGAAGAGCTGCAAGAGATCAGATTTAGACTTGATGTCTCTCATCTGGATAGGGCAAATTCCCATGCCAACCAAAATTGCACTCAGTCTGTCACACACCTTCATCCTATATCTGAGATCTGGCCTACGACGTATATCGGGTGGTATATGCGGCTAAGGACCCTGACCTGTCGCAACCTCAACCATCACCTCATCTACATCAGGTGGTGGGGGAGGAGGCATGTCCCCAACAAATGTGCCAGCATCTGCAAAATATAACACAAGTTAATAATTAGTCTACAATTTCATTAAAAAATTTAATAAAATGCGTTAAAGAACATGCTAGAATAAAATTTATTCGAATTAAGTAAGACAATAAAATGAAAGTACAAGATTAATTTAAATCTTACCTCAATCATCTGGTGGCTCATCCGCTGTGAAGAGGATGTCGAGACATCCTTTCCAATCCATCCCCGCGTAAGGGCACGACACCATCACGAAAATGTGATCTGCCTCACTGGATAATATATCAAGTGCCTCCCTGGAAATCCTAGCTAGAAAATCGGGCATGCCCCTCTTGGGAATCACCTTGCCCCACATGTGCATCCGTACCTCGGTCATCGACCTAGGAGGCTGACGGACAAAACTAGGTCGCGTCTCTAGAAACCTCTAAAAATACAAACAAAATAACTCTGAAGTGAATGGGAAGTTCGCCCTCCCATCTATCATAGCACGACATCTATCCAGTGCTATAAAAAATTGCCTCAAGAAAATAGTAGACCACCTAATAAGTCGTTCCCTTTGTTTCAAAGAATCAAAATGATATAAAATCACACAACTAATGTGTTGACCATCACTAATAAAGTGTGAAATGGTCGACAGTAACAATGGCAAGCACCTGACGTCCTCTGCACCGAACGAGGCAATCCATAACTGTCCACCATCCATCTGAAAATCACCAAGAGAAGTTATATTGCGTGCAATATACCTCTAAAAGTAGGTAAGTTGAATCTCAGCTGCAACACCCACTAGGACATCAAGAAACTGGGGAAAATCCTCCCTTCTCTTAGATAGCCCAATGATAAAATAAATATCCTCCTCAATGGGATGATACCACTGATGACGACCAACTCTGAATGCATGTTGATGGGCATCCCATCGACGAATCAGATGTGCAAGAAAGGCATAATTCCCCTTCAGGGATGTAGCCTCCTCATAGTACTTGAGGAAGCCTGCATTCCTCAAGAGGAGTCGTGTAACTGCAGTACTAGGCTGAGGGTACAAATCCCTCTCCCTCTCTCTGGCCTACCACTCTCGAATCATATTGTACTAGTCCAGTCCCTGTTGTTTCTCCTCCATGCACTGATGTCTCTACATAATTAACATATAAATTACATCAACATCATACATAAAAAAAACATAAAAAAAAATTCAATAAATGAGAAATTTAGTTCAAAATATGAAACATAAATTTTGTCAAAAAAAAATAAAATTCTTCGGTACGACTGCAAAACAGTAACACACCGTCAATGGTGTGCACACATATCTTATGCACCGCATGCAAAGTGAAATTTATTTTAGCTGGTGCGTAGTAATTATCAAAGCATTGGGGTGCCCCATTGTGTACACACCGGTGTGTTATATATCACGAACACACCGCTCTAACACTATCTATTTTCCACGATGTGTCTGTTATTATGTACACCTTGGTGTGTTACCTATACATGACGCATCGCTTGAACAACTATATATTTTAAATGGTGTGTATAGTATTATGAATGCACCGGTGCGTTCCATATAATCAACGCACCGTTGAATGGAAACTATTTATTTTTGCATGTACGTTCATAATAAGTGCACCGGTGTGTTTATTTAGAATGCACAGGTGAAAATAAAGTTTCCATTCAACTGTGTGTATAGTTTTATGAATGCACCGGTGCGTACATATAAAGGACGCATCGTTCATTGGTAACTATTCTATTTTAAATGGCGCATATATTTTTATGAATGCACCAGTGTATTTCCTATAACCAAAACACCATTGAAAATAAACTATTTATTTACGCCAGTGCGTTCATAATAAACACATTGATGTGTTCGTTATCAACAACGCACTAGTGCGTTTATTCCGCACGCGTAGATGAAAATAAATAGTTTTCATTCAACGGTGCATTTAGTTTTATGAACGCACTGGTGCATACATACAAATGACGCATCGTTCAATGGAAACTATGTATTTTGGATGGTGTGTCTGTTATTGAGGATGCACTGGTGCATCGTTGGTAAGTACACACCGGTCCATTCTGTAATATGACACATTTTTGAAAACAGACTATACATGATCGGTGCGCCCTATAAAATTTACAAGGTGCACCGCGCACAATGCGAATTGAATGGATCAAACGTATCATGCGCAAAAAAAATTAAAAATTAAAAAACAATGCAAATTTAACTCAATTTCAAAATTTAATCTGCTAAAAAGACAATGTACAAAGAAATAAATAATTTACCCAAACATTTTCTCGTCGAGGAGGCATCGTTGGGATGTAGTAAAAGAAATGAAATTTGCCCATCGTATGGAAAAATTGGAATCCCATGAACTGATCACCGAACAGAAACAATGCAAGCAACGGAAGCATCGACGATAGTCCGCTTCAGTTGGGAAAAGGTGGCACTAGTTCTTGAGATCTTCTCTGCATTGGAAATGGTAAAAATATTTTTTTACCGTCGTTTTTTTTTATTTAACCCTATTTTGGTGCGCTTGTGTTAAGCGCACCGGTGCTAAAAATGACAGATAGCGCACCATTACTTTCTAAAATCATTGTGACGATGTAACATAGGGAGCGCACCGGTGCGCCCTCAAGACAAATACGCATTGTTTTGTTTTGTTTTTTTAAAACACAGACTGTGCAATTGTTTGTTGCGCACTGATGCTCGTGATATTTTTTATCGTCGGTTTTCATTTAAACCATGTTCCAGTGCACACACATTAAGCGCACCGGTGCTAACCACTATAGATATCACATTGTTTCTTTTTAAACAACACGTGACGGTGCCCCATATGGAACGCACCGGTACGCCACTAGGACAAAGTCGCATCGTTATGCATTAAAAAAAAAGCAGACTGTGGAGTTGTTTGTTGCGCACCGGTGCTGCAAGGGGACAACGATGCACCGATGTGCATTTTGGAAGAAAAATGCAAGACGACGAACATGTTTGTTGCGCACTGGTGCGCCCGTTTAGAGTGGTGCACCGGTGCTTTCGATCAACTTTTATATGATGTGCACCGTTGTTTTATTTGTTTTTTAAATAACTCTGCAATGGTGCACCATTGTCTATTAACACCGGTGCGTTTATATATGGTGGTGTATCGGTGCGGTATAGTCTTATAAACGCATTGTTAAAAAAACGTCCGCTAAAACATCCGCCTGTGCACCTCCACTATAAACATATTTTTGGGTTATTTTTATAGGGGCTTCCGCAAAAACCTCCACTATAGGGTGTTTTCTTTGTAGTGTTTGTGCACTAACTGGGTGTAAAAATGAGCTAGAACATCCTTTATTTATATTAATCTGTCTAGTGACTTTTCTGGCTGGGCCGACCTGACTTTCTGGTAATTATATTTTTTGTTTATCTTTTTCCTATGGATCCAACTTGTATTTTTGGAAGATAATATTCTAATATTATTTATTCTGCTAAGAGGACTTGTCTTCTAGGGTTTCCACACATTTGATTAATGGTTCACATGCTTCCAAAATATTCTATTCTAAGTCATAGGTTACACATGGAGGTTGATACCTCCCGCAGCTACCAAAACATCAACACACACACCAAACCTAATGGATATGGATTTTTATGAGGTGTCGTCTTCAAACCCAACTTCTTAACAATTGCTTCAGATAGTAAGTTAACTTGAGATCCACTATCAAATAAAGTATCTACCTTTGTGTGCTTGACTATAACCCTGACATGTAAAATCTTGCTTCTTTTCTTTTGATCAGTAACACTTTCCAATTTGGCGGATTGAACTGAAGAATTAGAATTGATAGTAGATATGCCTTTGCTTCCTATTGTCATGATCTTTGATTCATCTCCATAATCTGATCCTAGATCTTGTCGAGTTGTTGCAGCAGTATTTTTCTTCCCTTTACCCTTGAACTTCTTTGGTCGTAATTTTGGATGCAGTTTCCAACACTATGATTCCTCGCGTCCCTTTTTCTTACAGTGGGAACTTGTAGGTCTTCCTTCAACTTTCTTTACTGTAGCTGACTTCTTACTCTTCCATTTTCCTTTCGGTTTCTTCTCAAACTTGTATGACTTCTTATCTTCAATCACATGCTTACCCTTACTAGCCTCCAGATGTGTAGGTTGTATTAACACTTTATCAATGTTAGTAGGGTTAAACATTAAAATAATGTGACAAAGATATGAGTGCATGCCACCAATATACTTTCGAAGAGTTTCTCAAGTATACAATGGAATCCCTAAGGATAATGACTTCTTTTTGAATTCTTGTGTATAGGTTTGAATATTTTGGCCTTTACCTTGTCTTAGATGCTACTATTCTATAATTATCATTTGTGTATAAGCTAGTGGATAGAACTGTTTTCTTATGGCCTTAGTAAATTTATCCCAAGAGGAGATTACTTTACCCTTTTAAACAAGATAAACTTGTGTCTTACTCTCCCACCATATTAAAGTTGTGCCACTTAGTCGAAGAGCAGCTAATTGTATCTTTGCAGTGTCGTCCATGATCTTTTGAACCCTGCAATACACCTCTATTTGCTTGATCTAGTTGTCCAATTTCTCAGCATTCAATTCTCCATCATAGATTGACAATTTGAAGTTGACATCCAATTTTAATAAAGGAAGACTATGATTAGTCTTCTTAGAGAGATTATTTTTATGTGAAGAATGTTTACTCCCCTGAAAAGAAGATGATGATGAGGATGATAGTGATGAGTGTTCTGAAGGACCACCTTCATCGCCTCCTCCTTCCTCTTTGACTGGTTCAAATTTATGTGATGTGTCTTTCTCCTTGGTCTTCTCTCGACCCTCGTACATTCCTTCCACCATGGATTTCATTAAATTGAAAGCCTCGAAGAAATCATCTTTGGAGTTGTAAGGACTCAATTTTCTTGGCGAAGCCATTTCTCTTCGACGAGTAAAACTTCTTGAACCAATCTCTAGATTGTAACTTGCAAGTTTTCCTTCTCCTCGCTTGGATTTGGACATTGTAAGAATTCACTCGCAAACACTTGTCAAACCTGCTCTGATACCAACTTGATCCGAAAAATCCTTAGATGCTTATTAATCTTTAAAACATAATAACATCTGCTTGATCTTCGAAATAAAAATGATCGTTTGATTGTTTGCAATTTACACGTGAATTAACTTATCTATCCAAACACACTTTAAGGACGAATAACTTGCAAATAACTAAGTGTAAATAGAACAAAAATATTGAAATCATATACACAACTTTGATAACGGATTTCACCCAATTTGGGCTACGTCTTCGGGTCCACGTCCAATAGAGACATTTTTACTAATGTTCAAATGCTTGTGCTTTACAATGACCTTTTTTGCGTTGCTTAAACTAAGAAACAAAGTATGCCATTGAATTCCTTACAAAATTTCGATAAAAATGAGTATAAAGTTCATTAAATTCTGTGTCGGAACCCCATGGCACGCATTACGGTGCATCCTCCAAGTTTAATTACCCTCGGGCATGAATTTCGAGATCCCATACTGCATATGTGTGTCCTTGGTCTTGGCACACGTGCCATTAAATAGGGTGCGGGCCTCTTAACCTCCATCTGAAATTTTAGGTAGGCGTTAAGTATTAGTTAGTGGGCATGCCTTAACAAGAGGCGCCTTTGGCGCAACAGTTAAGGCATGGCACTATATTGGGGGAGGTTGCGGGTTCAAACCTCCACAATGCCCTCCTTTGTTGGCGCTTCATTTAAATATCCATTGGGTGATTTGTTATATGGTTATACATATGTGATGGCATATAGTTTTAATGCCCCACAAACATTGATATATGGTTATACATATTTCGTTAGGCCCCCACGGGATATGGTATTGGTCACATTACATTGCATATGATATGGGTTGAGGTCTTGGGCCATCGACACTTTTTGTCGCTAACCAAACCTTTGATCAAACTTAAATATAATTTGCCACACATAAGGTTAAGAAACAATGTGATGGCGTATTGGTAAAGGGCTTGGGTAAGGTCTTCGAAGGTCATGGGTTCGATCCTCCATACTCCCATAAAAATTTGATAACCATTTAATGGACAATGGGAGGTTGTCAAGTGGCAGTCTCTCATTGGTCTATTTTTTTCATGTGTCGACAAACAATTAGCCCACTTGGATTGTATGAACTGCCACAGAACCTTGCCAATTGGACATGCCACATAACCTGCCTACCACATCAGCACTGTATGATATGTACGGTCGTGCCACATGTCACCCTTACAGTGGTAACACATGTCACCTTGACCATGTTGAGTTTTTACTTTTTTCCCTGGTTTGACCTAAACTTTGACCATCCATAACTTTTGCATACGAACTATGTTTGAGGTGATTCTTGTGTCATTGGAAAGCTATCACTGAGCTCTATGCATTGGTGGTGTTTTTGAGAGAATTTGGTATGATTGAATTTTGAGCATTTATGAATCCTTCTAAACTTCTATCAGCGATATGGATCCTCCTTGATCAGTTGGAGACCAACACCTAGCCTCTGCAAGTCATACTAGAGGCATAAGTCCAGTCACTGCAAGGCATACCAACATTAGGTCACCAACCTCTGCAAGTCATGTTGGAGACTAGTTACCATGCTCTGCAAGTCATGCTGGGAGCTTAAAACCAACCTCTACTAGTCATGTTGGATATATGTCAATAACCTACGCAAGTCATGTTGAAGACAAGCAACCGGTCGTTGCTAGTCATGCAGGGGGCACGAGTCTAGTCACTGCTAGTCATATTGGACAAATGTCACCAACTTCTACTAGTCATGTTGAAGACATGCTGCCAGCCACTGCAAGTCATGTTGGGGGCAACCCACTGGCCATTTCAATTCATGTTGGGGGAAACCCACTGGCCACTGCAAGTCATGTTGGGGGCATTGATTGTAATGTCCCCATTTTTGGATTCCCCCGCTCCATAGTGAGAGGCGACCTTGTGAGTTTATGTCATCATGTCCAAAGGAGTAAAATGAGGTTAACAATGAGCTCGGGCAATTTGGAGGAGTTATATGGGGCCCATGCTAGTCCCTTCACCATATTTCATCATCAGGGTCATTTTTGCATAGTTCGCTCTTGGTTCTGTGACATTTCGACGATTTCCATAATTTTGGGTTATTATTGAGCATACTTTAATCAATTACACTGAAGGTACTATTTGGATCATATAATCTGAAGGGATACCTTCATGTAATAGCTCGTTGGAACCAAGAAAAAAATATCTAAAGGCTAGGATGATGAGAAAGGGACTTCCGACATCCAGGGATGTCTTAAAAAACAATTAAGCACTTTTCAACATTAAAAAGGGGTTAAAGAAGTAATAAAATGAAAAGGAAAAGGGAAATAACGTTCATGTGGATAAAGTCAACAGGGAAAGATATAGAAGGGGTTTGGAGAAGTATAAAGGAAGTGTAGCACTTCACCTTCCTCATGACGATTTTATCTCTTATTTGGAGTGCTCTTGGAGCCAAGGTTTTCATTGGGGTTTTGGAAAACCTATTCCACTGTTAGTTTGGTTTCGGTGGTGCAACATCCACCCTAGCTAAATAAGAGGGGAATCCATCCAGGATTTTCATTGGAGCTTCATCTTGTGACTTGTCTTCAGTTAGAATGCAACAACTTGTTTGGAGAATTGTTGTCTTGTTTGTACGGCCTAATTGTCATTATTTTGCAAGTTCGTGGTCACGTAGAGAAACCGTGAGGGATTGGGGAGACATTGTATCACCCAGGAGGGATCATGGGGGTCCAAGGGAGGCCCAATCCATTTTGTGTGGTAGGGTCGTGAGGCCAAGAGGGGGGTCTTGGGGAGCCAAGCCACCTATTTGCAGCCTCGCAAGGTAGAGGAAGGGTCGCGAGACCCGTTTGCAGGCCCGCAAGGTAGAGGAAGGGCCGTGAGACTCATTTATAGGATCGTGAGGTAGTGGAAGGGTCGTGAGACCCGTTTGCAGGCTTGAGAGGTAGAGAAAGGGTTGTGAGATCTGTTTTCGGGCCCGTGAAGTATAGGAGGGGGTCGTGGGGACTGTTTGCAGGTTGCTTAACTAAGGAGAAGAGACACAGGCTCTTTGGGATTGGTCTGTGTGGGTTTTAGGAGGTTCAAGTTGTTGATGTTTGGAAAACATCAGGAAGACAATCTCTTAGATTAATAATTAATAATATAACTATTGATTATTAAATAATATATATAATAAGTAAATGATAATAATAAATAGTTATTGATTATACAAGGGACGCATCCTTTCATGGATGGTCACCATATGTTCTCTATATATGGAACACTCATCATTGTAATAATATATCGATCATATATCATCTCATATGAAAAATCAACATGGTATCAAAGCTGGATTGGGCTTGACTCCCTCACGAGAGGGCCCAGGAAAATGAGAGAGCTAGCTTACGTTTTGTTACATGGAAGCATATTCCTTCAATTATTGACGTGGAATTTTATCTGCTTTGAAATTCAACAAGATTTTCTGGTGTGTTTCAGGTGGGTGTTGATAGTCCCCATTGTTTTTCCTCTGTCCTTCTTGTTCTATCAGTATATTCAATGGCGGGCTACTATCTGGCCCCTGATCCACGGGCCCCCGTCGGAGGAGAAGCACAGGAAGGCGATCAAGAAAGTGTGGGATCACATAAATAATCGACACTCGAAGCTCAACAGGATGATCTATACGATGCAGAGTTTGTGGCTCGAGGTCTCCATGAGACACTCGGAGCACAAGAATTCTCACAGGTTTGAGGTGGATTTCTTCCATTTCACGGACATTGTGTGGGTGGACAAGGAGAGGATTCTCATCAAGTGTGATCCCATGGTTTTCATGTCGGAGGTTAGCATCGCCATGCTACGGCTGGGGATGGTGCCCCTGGTGCTCCCCGAACTCAACGATTTCACCCTGGGTGGGGTCATCAGTGGCTATGGCATCGAGGGAATTAACCACCTCTTCATCCTCTTCTCTGATACCTACGTTGCCTATGATCTCGTCTTAGTCGACATGTCTCTGGTCAGGGCCACTGCTGGCAACGAGTACTTCAATCTCTTCCATGTGGTGCCCTGGTCGCTTGGTTCCATCAGTTTTCTTGTTAGAGTCGAGTTCTGACTCACTCTCGTCAAGTAATACATGAAGGTCACTTACATTCTTGTCATCGGTAACTTGTCATCGACAAGCTAAGTGGGCTTGATTGTGGGAAAAACTCCATAGTTAAGCGCGCTTGAGCCAGAGGCGTCTTGGTATGGGTGACCACCTGGGAAGTCTTGGTTACCGGGTGCAAGCCCCGGAAGTGATGATTGATGCTATGCAATTCATTTCCCTGGTTTCAATCCCATTTCTTCACCCCTGTGAGCATCGCCCGATGCAATGAGTGCTAAGTGGACTATTCAAATCATGAGAATTATTGGTCAGTTGCGACTAATACTCATGGATATGGGTCATAGATTAATGACTTACACTACGTAGTTATTCCCGAAAATGATATCTAATACGTTGCATTGCGGAAGCCCCTCTATGCTTAAATAATAAGACTGAAGGGAGCTCTAACTTGATAGTTCATAAGGCACAATACTTGCTAAGGTTTTACAAATGGGGTAGCAAGCTAAGTGGGCTTGATTGTGGGAAAAACTCCACAGTTAAGCGCACTTGAGCCAGAGGCGTCTTGGGATGGGTGACCACCTAGGAAGTCCCGGTTATCGGGTGCAAGCCCCGTAAGTGATGATTGATGCTATGCGATTCATTTCGTTGGTTTCAATCCCATTTATTCACCCCTGTGAGCATCACCCGATGCAATGAGTGCTAAGTGGACTATTCAAATCATGAGAATTACTAGTCAGTTGTGACTAATACTCATGGATATGGGTCATAGATTAATGACTTACACTACGCAGTTATTCTCGAAAATGATATCTAATATGTTGCACTGCAGAAGCCCCTCTATGCTTAAACTTGTAGAACATCACCAACCACTACCTAGAATCCTTATGTCTGCCTCAAAACGATTATGAAGAAAAAGGTTCCTGATTTTGTTGAAACTATGATCTTCAATGACACAAACGTTGTGATCACAACAGGAAGGTATGCTTCAAGAGAAGAGGTGAGTTGCAAAGGGAATGTGATTAACGGGATTGGATGGTGGTATAAGCACTAGTTCCACGCCCATGTTGTCATTGAATTGAAGAGAGGCAAGTTTGTTGAGTGCATTCCTGCTCGTGAGTATCACCATCGGCACACCAGATCCTTGTATTGGGAAGGTTCTCTCATCATCCCCATGGGGAATCATCCTCTCTTCTGCTTCTTCCTCAGATGGTTGATGCCACCCAATATTTCAATAGAATTGATGAATCTTTGACAAGGTATGTTAAGTACTATGATCGAGAATGAGGACTTACCAATCTTGTTTTTTCAAGAAAGAAAGAGATACAGTTGAAAACTCAGTGCATAGGGTTTCCTCCTCAAATTCATTCTTGAGAAATCATATGAGCGAATCTTTGAATAAGAAACTTCAGATTATGGAAATGAAAACAACAATCTTTACTTGCATTTGTTTACCTGCAACTGGGTGCACAAACATTCATTTCGCTCTCTAGAGTACAGTTTGAATTTGGAACCTGGAGATTTGCTTTGGTGGAGGCAATATTAGTACAGATTACCTAAACAAGCCTCTATGCTTTAATAGTTATTAAGGCAATGGGGAGGACGACAAATCCAAGCACAAAAAATGTTGTAGTTGAATACAAATATGGACTAGTAGGAGGGAATGTGGATTTCATCCTGACGTTCCTCATACGATTAGATGAAGGAACCAAGACATTGGTTTCACGAGGAAAACTCGATATGTCTTGTGAGACATTGGTTCCATGAGGTAACCTCGATATGTCTTAGACATGTGTTCCATGAGGGAACCACGAGATGTCTAGTATGGACACAGTTCATGAAGTGAAACCTAAGGTTGGACACATTAGGATATTTGGTTGTCCAATATACTTTCATGTAGCCAAGGAGAAAAGGACCAAGTTAGACCCTTCAGACATAAAGGATACATTTGTGGGGTACAATGAATCTTCGAAGACATACCAGATCTACATCCTTGGTCAGAGACAAATTGAGGTGAGCAAAGATGTTACCTTTAAAGAGGAGGTAGCCTTTAGGAGATCTAGAGGATCTCACATGGAGATTGATACTAAGAGACGGGAAGAGATGGTGACTTATCCCCCTCACCCTCCAATAGTTCAGAGGGAGATAATTGAGCCTATTTATCCAATTGATCCCATTGATCATGTAACTCCAGATGATGTTCCTAGAGATATTGTAGTAGGTCGAAAGAGACCTACATGGGCTCGTCAGATTCTGTAAGAGGCAAAAGGACATCTAGCTCCTCGTGGTACCTTCCAAGAGAGAAAGAGACATCAGATATATTCATGTTATGTTGCATCTATGAGCCACAACATTAATTTTGAGCCTTCTTGTTATGAGGAGGCATCTAGTCAGCCAGTATGGAGAGACGCCATAATGGAGGAGTATCAATCCATCATGAAGAATGATGTGTGGGATATTTTTCTGAGACCTGAGGGGAAGTTTGTAGTGACTTCCTTTTGGATCTATAAGATCAAACACACAGCTGACAGGAGCATCGAGAAGAACAAAGTGATATATTTTGCTAGAGGATACTCTCAGGTGGAGGGAACAGATTATGAGGAGACATTTTCTCCCGTTGCTTGATACACTTCTATCCGGACAATTATTTCCCTTGCAGCATCCATGGGTCGAAGACTACATCAGATGGATGTGAAGACAACCTTTCTCAATGGAGAGATTAAGGAATAAGTATACATCGAACAACCAGATGGTTTTGTGATACATGAGAAGGAGTCTCATGTGCGCATGTTGATACACTTCTATCTGGATGATTATTTCCCTTGCAACATCCATGGGTCGGAGACTACATCAGATGGATGTGAATACAACATTTCTCAATGGAGAGATTAAGGAATAAGTATACATCGAGCAACCAGATGGTTTCGTGATACATGAGAAGGAGTCTCATGTGTGCATGTTGAAGAATGCCCTGTATAGACTCAAGCAAGCACCTTGAGCTTGGTATACAAGGATTGATGGACACCTCATGAGTTTGGGATTCAACAAAAGTGTTGTTGATCCCAACCTATACTACAAGACTGTTAATGATGAGTCCCTGATTTTGGTCCCCTACATTGATGATTGATTCCTCATCGGTACAGAGAGCCTTATTGTTGAACGAAAGTATGTGTTGGCCTTTGAGTTTGAGATGAAGGACCTTGGTATGATGAACTACTTCTTGGGACTAGAGGTATGGTAGAAAACTGATGATATATTCCCGATTCATGGGAAGTACACAGTTGAGATATTGAAGAAGTTTGGGTTATTGAACTGTAAGCCCATGGCTACACCAATCGTGACGAATCTGAAGAAACTAAGTGTGTCTTCTTTCAATTCTGACGATATTGATTTGAACCTGTATAGACAACTAATTGGATCATTGATGTATCTGGTTAACACCAGACCGGATACTTGTTATGTAGCGAGTGCACTTGGCCAGTTTATGAGTCAGTTGAGATAGACACATTGAATTGTTGTGAAGCATGTGTTGAGATACCTGCGAGGCACAGATGGACATGGTGCAGGGGAAGGAAATATTGGTGTAGTACCTTCCTACAGATGAGCAGGTTGTTGATGTTCTTACCAAACCCCTTACCAGGACGAAGTTCGAGTACTTCCATGATAGACTTGGTGTGGCAAAGAATGCCTCCCTTGTTGAGAGGGAGTGTTGATGTTCTTACCAAACCCCTTACCAGGACGAAGTTTGAGTACTTCCATGATAGACTTGGTGTGGCAGAGAATGTCTCCCTTGTTGAGAGGGAGTGTTGATGTTTGCAGCTTCCTAAGACATTCTTCAGATCGTACTCCTCTATGACTGAGTTGAGTTGATTTGTGAGGACACTTATCTGAGAAAGGATAAGTGGGTTTGGGATTATAGCCCAATTTCCCTTGTGGAGAGCACATGAGGACATGTCAAGGGAGTTGACCTTGATGTCACACACTATGGGGAGTTGATCCTAGTGTTTCTAGAGGGAGTAGCTTCTAGAAGTCGACATGGGAGTGTCATGTGTGACAAAATTTTTGCTACTATAGTGGTTGTGTACCACTAGGAGTGATTGTGTGTCACTAGATAATAGTTGTGTACCACTAGCAGTGGTTTTGTACCACTAGACAATAGTTGTGTACTACTATGGAAATATACCTCCCTAGCTAAGAGGGAGTGTTGATGTTTCAACATCGGGTGGACCTTCTCCTAGATTGGCCTGCAGACCAAGGGAGATAGGATACATTTATCACGAAGGTGTACTTGTGGTAAATGGGCCCAAGTGTATTCCTTCCTTCATCATGACAAGGAATAATATGGACTCGACGTGCTTGAGGTGATTTCCACATGTCGGTTAGCATCGGGTTGATATTCACTCACTGGGGTGTACCTGTGGTGAACAACCCTGGTGCGGTCTTTGTCCTAGTCATGGTGATTTGACAAGGAATAATAAAGATTCAAGATGTTAGGTGCTATAACATGCAGACCCAAAGTGAGCCTGATCTTAGAGAGAGTTAGTTGCCTCAGAGGGAGAGTCGTAGGAGTTTCCCCTTAGTTCAGGTAGGAGAGAGACATCTCCCAAGACTAATAGACAAGTGTCATGAGTCTAGGGAAAAGTTTGTATACTTTAGAGACAAGCTTAGCATGATGCATAATGTCTCCCTCGTTGAGAGGGAGTGTTGATGTTTGGACAAAATTGGGAAGACATTCTCTTAGATTAATAATTAATAATATAATTATTGATTATCAAATAATATATATAATAAGTAAATGATAATAATAAATAGTTTTTTATTATCCAAGGGACGCATCTTTTCATGGATGGTCACCATATGTTCTCTATATATGGAACACTCATCATTGTATAAAATATATCGATCATATATCATCTCATATGAAAAATCAACACGAGTGCCTCCCTGATTGAGCCCTTGGGATTGGAGTAGGGTTGTAGTAGTCGTGTGGGGTTTGCGAGACTTGGACAACCACTAGAGAGTGGTTCCTCATCTGCTAGAAGAGACATTGGCATGAATTACATGTTCTTGGTTTTCTTTTGTTTGTTTCTGTTAGGAAAATATGATCGTAAAGCAATAAAATAAAACAAATGCGGAAATAAAACACAGAATATACACAATACAATGGAGACACAGATATACATGGTTCACCCAGTGTGGGCTACGTCCACCAGAGAAATTTCTAGGTCCTTCCTTTATTATTATCCAACAAATGAAGGGATACAACCTATAGCACACCCATTGTAACTTCCTCTTCTTTCTCTCACAGTCTCCTCTCTCATAATACAATATTTGCAATGATGCATAGCCACAATACATTTCCCTCATAAAAGAGGGTTGCCTTCTAGGGAAAAAAACCATAACATAACTTATATCGTCAGATCTATGACCTTATAATGAACTATCCATATTTACAATGAAATTACATTATGCATTTACAAGGCATTTTTTCCTTCAGGGGCTTCGCCCCCAAACCCCCATCGGGGAATGTTGTCCCTTGAACCCCCACCGGTAGCCCGCTTTCCCCTGGACCCCGCAGAGGGGGTAACCCCCCTCTGCACTCCCCCACATGAAGGAGTGTACATTCTTCCAGGGTGTAAAGTCTTCATGGGGTATAAACACGGCTGAAAACAAAGACCTCTGAATCAGGAAGATAACCAGGCTCCACAACCAACAATCTCCCACTTGGAGACTGATCTCAACAACTCCACCATTGTTGTATCTACTGGACTATGAACCTTCTTGGACCTGGAAAATGTATCATCTTCACCTTCATGCTTGAAGACCAATTGAAACTGAGCAGGAACTCAGTTTCTCCCTAGTTACTCCCTTAGTTAACATGTTTGCGGGATTTTGTCTAGTGTGTATCTTTTCCAACTTCAAATGTCCATCTTCCAAGACCGATCATATGAAATGGTACCTGATTTGTATATGCTTAGTCTTCGAATGGAAGGTTGAGTTCTTTGCAAGATGAATGACACTCTCAATGTCACAATACAACCTGTTATTCTCCCGCTTCTTTCCCAATTCTTCCATAAACATCTGTAACCAAATAATCTCTTTACTAGCCTTTGTAGCAACAACATACTTTGCCTTTGTTGTTGAAAGTGCAACAACCTTTTGCAGTTTCAAAATCCAACTTATTGTTGTTCCACCTATAGTAAAAACATACCATGTGGTGCTCCTCCTGCTATCTTTATCACCTGCCATATCTGAATCAACATATCCCTGTAGAACAATGTCTGAACCTTCAAAACATAATGCATGAGTAGAAGTACCTCTCAAATACCTGAGAATCCACTTTATTGCCTCCCAATGTTCTTTACCTGTATTTTTCATATACCTGCTCACAACTCCCACTGCATTTAATCTCTGGTCTTGGCAAACCATCGCATACATCAAGCTGCCAATTGTTGATGAATAAGGGACCCTAGACATGTATTCTATCTCCTCATGTGTCTTGGGACACATTTCCTTAGTTAATTTGAAATGGTTGGCCAAAGGTGTACTAACTAGTTTTGCATTCTGCATTCTAAACCTCTCCAACACCTTATCTATGTACTCACCCTGAGACAATGTCAATTTGTGATTTTTCATGTCTCTTGTTATTCTCATACCAAGGATTTTCTTTGCAGCACCCAAATCCTTCATTGCAAATGAATTAGCTAATTTCTTCTTGAGCACATTTATATCATGCATATTAGACCCTGCAACAAGCATGTCATCTACATACACTAGCAAGATAACATAGCTTCTATTTTCTAGCCTTTTAAAATAAACACAGTGATAAGAATGGCATCTACTATAACCTTGTTCTGTCATAAACCTGTCAAACTTCAAATACCACTGCCTTGGAGCTTGCTTTAGGCCATACAAGCTCTTCTTCAACCTGCATACCAAATTTTCCTTCCCTTTGACCTCATACCCCTATGGTTGCTGCATATAAATCTCTTCCTCCAAATCCCCATGGAGAAAAGTTGTTTTTACATCTAAATGTTCAAGATGCAAATCTTCTACTGCCATAAGATTTAAAATAGTCCTAATTGAAGTCATTTTAACAACAAGAGAAAATATTTCATCAAAATCTATACCTTTCTTTTCTGCAAACCCCTTTACAACAAGTCTAGACTTGTACCTCTTTTTGCCTCCATCTTCTTCCTTCAACTTGTAAATCCATTTATTATGTAATGTTATTTTTCCTGCAGGCAACTGAACCAAATCCCAAGTCTGGTTATTTACCATGGAATCAATTTCCTCTTTCATTCCTTGCTACCACTTATTTTTTGTGTCTACCTGAATTGCCTCTTCATAACATTCTGGTTCACCATAATCAATCAACAATAAATAATACAATGAAGGAGAGTATCGTTCAGGGGGTCTACTTAACCTGGTAGATCATCTAACAACACTTACAAAAGTTTGAGGTACCTGTTGTTCTTGTTGTTGTACATTTTGATTTTCTGGTTCCTTTAGAAAAAAAAATTCAGTGATCTCGTCAAGCACTGTGTATTATGTTTTTTATTTTTCTTGTATCTTTCCCTGCAACTGATCTTTGTACATGACCTCCTCATTGAATATGACATCTCTACTCCTAATGATTTTTTTCATTTTCATAATCCCATAAGTGATAACCAAAATCATTAACATTGTATCCAATAAAGGTACACTTCTTGGATTTTTCCTCAAGCTTTGTTCTATTTTCTTTATCAATATGGACAAATGATTCACAACCGAAAGTCTTCAAAAAAGAATAGTTTACCTTTTTACCTGTCCATGCCACCTTTTTACCTATCCATGCCTCCTTTGGAATTCTACCATCCAAAGAGCTTAAAGGTCCTCTGTTTATTAAGTAAACAATAGTATCTACAACATCTGTCCAGAACTGTAAGGGCAAACCAACATGCAATCTCATACTCCTTGCACTCTCCATGACTGTCATGTTCATCCTTTCTGACACACCATTTTCTTGTGGTGTTCCTGGAACTGTCTTCTCTCTATGAATCCCATGGTAAGAACTATAATCATCAAACTCCTTGCTACAATATTCACCTCCATTATCTGATCTGAGACACTTCAACCTTTTTACTGTCTCATTCTCAACCAAATCTTTCCATTTCTTAAAAGTATCAAAAACATCATATTTTTGCCAAATGCAATAAACCCAAGTTTTTTTAGTTGCATCATCAACAAAAGTAACACAATAACGAGAGCCACCAAGAGATGATACCTGAGTTGGTCCCCATACATCTGTATGCACAAGCTCTAACCTTTCACTCTTCTTTTCTTTTTTGACTCTGAGAAAACTGACTCTCTTTTGTTTTCCATAAACACAATGCTCACAGAAATCCAAATCAATTTGTTTAAGATCTGGCAACAAATTTTTTTTGTGAAGTATTTGCATCCCCTTCTCACTCATGTATCCAAGCCTATGATGTCACAGTGATGTATCCACTCCTGTAGAAACTAAAGAGATATAAGAGTTAGTATTACCAATACATAAATACAATGTACCTAGCTTCTCTCCTTTTGCTATCACCAATGATCCTTTGGTGACCTTCCACACCTTATCTGTAAATATGGATATACAACCTTCACTTGCCAACTGCCCTATTGAAATTAGATTTTTCATTAGATCTGGAACATGTCTTACCTCTTTCAACAACCATTAGTTTCCATTGCTTTGCTTTATTTTTACCTTTCCCATTCCAACAATTTTGCATGGTGCATCATCACCCAAATGAACTTGTCCAAAATCACCTTGAATATAATCTAGAAAATGTTTCCTATGGGGTGTGGCATGAAATGAAGCCCTCGAGTCTACTATCCAAGACTCAGAAAAATTATCTATAGAAAAAATCAAAGCATCTTGTAACACATCACTTGTTACATTTGCTTCCTAATTTTTCTCTTGATGTCCATCTCTTTGTTTCTTTAGAGCTATGCAGTCTTTCTTTAGATGTCCTTTCTTTCTACAATTCAAGCACTCTATCTTTCCAAGTCTAGATTTGGATCTGCCCTTCCTAGAATTCTCGTGGTTCCCTGACACCTTTCCTCTATCCTTTTGTATTCCCCTATTCTCCATGTTTAACGCATTACACGATGTCTCCCCTGTGCTTTTTTGTCGCATTTACTCACTAAGGATAACACCAACAACATATTCAAATTTTAAAGTGTTTGAACCAAAGACATAGTTACTTACAACCATGACCAAGTCGTTCCAGCTTTCTAGAAATGAGCATAAGATTAGAAGAGCGTTGACCTCATCATCAAAGTCCACTTTTATAGAACTTAGTTGATTAGTAATCGTATTAAATTCATTTAAATGATTTGCAACAGACCCGCCTTCTGACATCTTCATATTAAATAATCTCTTCATTAGAAATACCTTATTGGACGCAGAGGGTTTTCAATACAGTTTATCCAATGCGTCCATCGGCTCCTTCGTTGTCTTTTCTTTCGAAATATTGAAAGCCACCGATGTTGCCAAGCTCAGTCATATCGTTCCTAGTGCCTTTCTGTCAAGAACCTCTCATTATTTGTCCTTCATGGCTGTCGACTTCTTTGTTATTCCACCCAATGGTAGGCATAGATCCTTTTGATATAAATAATCTTCCATCTCCATCTTCCATAACTGGTAGTTTTGGCCGTTAAATTTCTTGACCCTAAACTTTCCATCTTCCGCCATTGCTCCCACTCGAACGAGGAACCCTCTTTTCCTGCGAGTTACCTTTTGCTCTGATACCAGTTGTTAGAAAAATAGGATCGCGGAGAAATAAAATAAAACAAATGTAGAAATAAAACACAGAAGATACACAATACAATTGAGACACAGATATACGTGGTTCACTCAGTGTGGGCTACATCTACCAGAGAAATTTTCAGGTCCTTCCTTTATTATTATCCAGCAAATGAAGGGACGCAACCTACATCACACCCGCTATAACTTCCTCTTCTTTCTCTCACAGTCTCCTCTCTCAGAATACAATATTCGCAATGATGCATAGCCACAATACATTTCCATCATAAAAGAGGGTTTTCTTCTAGGGAAAAAAACCCTAACATAACTTCTACCGTCATATATGTGACCTTATAATGAACGATCCATATTTAAAATGAAATTACAATATACATTTACAAGGCAATTTTTCCTTCGGGGGACTGCTTACCCCCGGACCCCGCAGAGGGGGTAACCCCCCTCTGCACTCCCCTGCATGGAGGAGTGCACATTCTTCTAGGGTGTAAAGTCTTCATGGGGTATAAACACGGCTGAAAACAAAGACCTCCAAATCAGGAAGATAATCAGGCTCCACAACAACCAGTTTCATTAGTATATTGCAGTTGTTATAACAACCCATAGTGATTGTATTGTTACTGGGTTTTTCCATCCATATTAAAAGTTCCTATATTGTCACTCCTATTTCCATGAGTATCTTGGATGAATGCTATATGTTTGAAAAAATGTTCATTGTGGGAATACTTGAAAACTATTTGTAAAAGTTCTCGACTAGTACAAACAATGTATGCAAATTATTTGACAAAAAGAAACACACATATAGAACACACCTATTGAATAGAACAAACCATTAATATCCTAGTCAAGTTCTATTGGGGATATTACATTGATACTGTTGAGAAACCTAAACGAATAGGACGTAATCCCAAGTTCCCTTGTAAGCTTTGTAAGGGAGATCACCTTACTCATATGTGCCCTACTATTTATGTGGTACAAAGAGTATGGTCCTTGTTTGAAAGCCCTTCTAGTCCCGAGTCATGTTTGATTTCTGAGCAGCTTGTTCAGCCATTAGCTGATGAAGAGGTCAGCCCAATGCAATCTTCGGCTAATCCCACTCTTCTTTTGGAGGGTGATGTGTCTCTTGACCACATTGTCTTGTCACCTATTCAACCAATGGTTGAGGAAGTGGTCACGTCGATGCAATCTTTGGTTGATCCCACTCTTCTTTTGGGGAGTGATGCATCTTTTGACTATGTATTTAGCATTTTTAGTTCAATACCTTCTGAACAAGGGGGCATTCCACTCTCTTCAAGTACGCCCCCTCCAAGACCTATGATGGTTTCCTTTGATTGGAATGATCTTGTTTAGCCTCGCCTCTCTTCTTTTGCACCCTTCCAAATAATGGTTAAAGCTAATTCAAAAGGCATTTATCGATGTATTGTAGATGAAGGAGCCTCTGCAAGTATTTTATCCTCCTCGGCTTGGCAAGATTTGGGTTCTCCCAAGCTTGTGTCAACTACTAGTGAGTTGTTGGCTTTCGATAGAAGACTTAGTGAATATTTGGGGATTCTTCCTTAGTTTCCTATCACATTAAGTGGGAATATTGTCCTAGTCGATCTGTCAGTGGTGCAGGGCCCTTTAGATTTCAATAGGCTTCTCGGGTGTGATTATGTTTACACTATGAATGTTGTGGTATCTACGCTCTTTCATGTGATGCATTTTCCTCACAAAGGAAGCATTGTCACTATTGATAATCTTTCATCTGATAATCACCATCCTAGTTCGACTTCATATAAGGTTTTCCCTTTATATGTTCCTAGTGTTCGAGTAGGCTCTTCCTTACCTTGGGTGAGTTATGTGGTGTCTTATCCTCAGTGTTTAATTGCTTCTAAGAACGTATCTTTCCAGTCATGTTTGCCTTCTCGAGACAAGGTCTCGATAATTGATCATGTGTTGTATCCAATGGGGGTACATGAACCTTTGCTTTCCCCTTTTGGTCCGAGTAATCTAGCGCTTCCTCTTCAGTATGATCTTATTGTTTGTAAGACCTCGAGCCATGGTATTATTGAGTCTTTGAGTTCTGATTTCTTGGATGTTGAATTTCATTTTGATGAGGCTATCCTTGAAGTTGTGATTATGGATTTTCAACCTCTTCCCAAATTGGAAACTTTATAGGTTGGTTACCGAAGAAACCCTTGGCACCTAGCAATGGGATCTACCTGGAAAAGTACTATGCATAAGCCACAAGGTTGTGCGGTGCTTTGTACCATATTGTACGTTTAGGGTTTTCAAGATTTGTATTCCATAACACATGTTATTATCAGAGGTTTCTATATTGGATTTATTAACTTCCGGGTGAGTGTTTTTGGTCATATATATAGGACTTTGGAGACGTTTTCTTTGGTACATTTTTTCATCATGTCGATCCATTCTGACAGGTAATAATCTCGAAACTGGAATATAGGTTAGATTTTTCCCTCTATGCACTGTTGCATTATCCATTTCTTGGTTCATTTTTCCTTAGGATTGACCCCACTGAGTGGCAACATAGAACCTTCTTTGTTGTTTAGAAGTGTTGTAATTCACATGGTAGAGCCTATCGTTCATGTGTGCCCTAGTTAGAACCTTGTTCACAGTTTGGTGCCCACGTTGAAGTATCTTCATAGGCTCAAGAGTCCTATTTAGTCCCACCATGAAGTTTGCATTGAAACATCATATTCTTCTCAATATTATTCTAGCTATTTACCTACAGAGATCCCATACTTTTGTGTTCAGTTGTAATTTCTTTGCATATTTATTGCTTGTGCTTTTTAGCCTAATGTCGGATTCAACTTGTTGTTGCTTAACCATTTGTTTATGCATTCTCATTAGTTGTTATCCTTGCAATCTTTTCCTTTGCAACTTGACACATGTATCCTAGGAGGAAACATTCCCCTAAGTGTCCATAACCTGCATGTGTTTCCTTGCATTGAGCATAGGTATGTTCCTTGTGCTTGGAACTAGTTTGCTTGCCCGCGACACTCGTTTCCTCTGTGTATTTTACCATTCTTTTTATTTATTTTTTAGACTTTCCAATATGAAAAAGACAAAAAAAGAGCATGGGAAAGAGTCTTCTTTTTAGTTATTGGCAACAATCAATCACCTTTGAACAAAACACAAAGTTTTGAGTTTGGCCTCAACAATTTGGGTTTAGTAAGACTTTGGGAAACTAAACTAGTTACAAAAAGTCGTTACTCCTCTGACTAGTTATTCTTCCAGTCACAATGGAGATTTTTTCGATGCTTCCTGCATCACATAATTATGTCAATGTTCATTTCTCAGTCCATCCTGCCTAAGTCACTCTATTGTGTCATACTTTTTGTTCAAAGGAAGTTTAGCCTATGTTGGACATTCCTCTGAATTCCTGAATTTGCAAATCAACCTTCCTGTATGTCAAGTCTTTCTCAGAATCACAAGCATTTTTGTCCTATACTCGTGCTAGTAAGGAAGGTTCCCATTGACTTCCTATTGGCAATTCAATTATTGTCGACTACGACACATTGCTTTGAGAGTTTAACCTAGAGTTTCACCCTGACCCTATTTACATCATTGATAGGTGAACTTGTGCTTAGCAGATGACATTTCATCATTGGTCACTGACTAAGTGGTTTCCCTTGTGTTCGACGACAAGACCATTATTCACATATTGGGATTTGTTCAATACCTTGGATTCCATTTGTCCCCATTGGTGGTTTTCTCGCCTTTGTCAACAATCTCCATTATTGGCTATTATTCAGAGGGTCACTTTCGTGCACTATTTCCATCTGGTGCACGTGAGAGATGTACTTCATGGTGGGTCCTTTCAATATTTTCATTTGAGTTATTCCAAATCTTTGGCCTTCTGCTACTCCTCATGTTGGATGATGGGGGATGCATTAATTCCCTCCTTCTAATGGATCTCTTCCTATCAACTTCGACACATCTTGCTCTTAGATAAGGAACTAGAGTCTTTGTTAGTACCTTAGGGCTTGTAGTCATCAATGGCATGTTCCATCACTATTGACAGTGGGAATACTTCAATGTCCCTTGATTGATATATTCTACCAAGTGTTTTACATCAGCTCTTTTATTAGCGCTTATTATATTTTACTAGGTACCTTGACACCCATTATCATTATCTATGGGTTATCTCGTGCTTTTTAACGGTATACATCAATAATCGATAATCAAACGATGTCTCACTGTGTTCGATTTCAACCCATTTATTCACATAGTGTAGACTCGTACTATTGGCGATTGATTTGAATACCTCGTGACTCTAGGAGCATCACCTCTTTTATGTTGATGCCCGAGTTGTGTTGGATAGTACCACTTCCACTTATGAGTACTTGTGAAGGATCAATTATTCAACTCGTGTTTCTATATATCCTTCACTAATTCTTAAACATAAATCTATTATGTATCTTTTTCATGGCCATGATCACTGCTTCTATATATACATTCTTCATGGATTCGCAGTGTACTTGATTTTTTGGCCATACTTTTCATCACACATAAGCATGGGTATGCCCGCCTGATCCAAAAAGGAATCTCAGAAGCACCCCAGGAAGCTCAGAATGGCCTCAACAGACAGAGAAAGAGAAAAAATTCAAAAGCCTCAAAACTCGATAAAATTGGCATCATCGTGAAGAGCGTGTCGCAATATTTCCAACGGCATAAACGACTCATCAAACAAAGTTACAGATCAAAAGATATTCACAGTCAAAGTTTTGGTCAACCTAACCTAATCAGCAGGGATGAGTCAGCATCTGTACTGCCGACGTTAGCATCAATACAGATGACACCAGTGTTCGTGCAGGGTACGTGGCACATGCAGAGGATGAAATGTGTCATGATGACGTCAACATGATGACATGGCAACACCATAGGCTACCACGTGTTACCCATTTTTGGCCTTTTTCGGTCAGTCCGTGGACCAATGGAAAAGTGCCACGTGGCAGTTCGTACAACCACCCGACATGTGACGTGGAAAGATGACTAGGCAGAGATGATGTGGCAGTGACTGTGCAGATTGATGAAGTGGGCCAATGAGTGGCTGCCACATGGCCCAGTCATGGGCTCCCACGTGGCAGCGAGAAAACACCCAATGAGGGCCAGCATCCGAAAATCCAAA
>ML794974.1:0-10402 GCA_009831015.1 Picea engelmannii | reverse complement strand
GTCTATCCGTCCTGCCCCTGCTGCTGTATCCGTCCGCCATTGTAAATACGAGCGCGTGGGTGGAGGTGAATAGCATTTAAGCAGGGGCCGAGTGGAGTCCACCTGTGACCCCTGGGCAACGTGTCACCCCATCCGGGGCATATCTATCTATCTTATTATCTTATATCTTATTATTCATTCTTATTACATATATATTTGTCCATATGGATTTGATTACTATATTCCAAATATTTTGGATTATTTGTGCGTGACGAACTTTGTTCGTCTCACCGTAGGGCTTCCAATGTGTTTAATAAATAGCAGGGGGTTTTTCCACCCGAACTAGAATTCTTCTATAACAAACCTTAAAAATCACAGACCAACTAGCACTGCCAAATTAACACACCCTTTAAACCTCCTTAAAAATAAGCTTGACACAAAACTCCCCACCCCAAGGGTTAATCCCTTCTTGCCACACGAAACTAAGACAATACCCAGGACCAACAACAAACATCAGAAAAAGACTTGGCCGAAAAATAAATCCAAAAGTAACAAGGATACCTTGAAACCAACAACGTCGAGGGAGATGGGCAACTTCCGAGAGAAGCTTTGGGAAAAGCCACTTTCCTCCAGGCCCTTTGAATCTATGCGTAGACCAACCAAAGCCCCCCCTTCTAACTTCAACTGCACTCCACACCAAGATATGAAACAATACCACCTAGAAACCTTGTGGCTCTTTCCTAAAGACAACCTGCTCCAATGGAAACCTAGAAGATTGCCCAGGGGAGTCTGCTCCCACTAAGAGAGACTTGAAATCGCAGGCTAAGCTAAGAACCCCTGAGATCTTCCCACAAAAAATGTAGACACCCCGACATGATCTGAGGCTAATTCTCTAAGAAAACCATTCCCACGATCCTTCTTCCTCTGGTTATAATTGCATGCTCCTGCCTGAGCCATGATCACCCACTCCATGTGTTAATCCACCACATTGATGTTTTTTCCTAGTCTGAGATCAATTCCCATCATGTGAAAAACCAATTTTTGAGGTGCCATTATTCTGCAGTTGCTTCCTCCCATTATCCATGTACCTCCGACCTGTCTTGGTCTAGAGACCCTTCATCACCATTGTGTGGGGGTAGAAGGTTGCATACCTCCTTCAATCACATCGTTGTGCAAACCACTTACCCTCTCGATGTCAAATGGTCGTAGTCTTTCAAGGTTATGCGAGGTGGTGCCTGAACTCACCACGTGCAAGATCTAGGGCCCACCTATCATCACCCCATCCAAGTGAATTATTTCCTTATGGTTACAATAAATAAGTCTTTTCTTTATGTGTGTGCGTGTGAGAGAGAGATTAATGAATATCTCTCAATATAAAAGTAAAATAAAATAAATAGATTTTAGTATTGTATGTAAACAAATTAACATGAATTTATTTAAATATTAGAATTTAAATTTATTTTAACATTATAATTTTATATAAAAGTTTTTTTTTTAAATATATTTTAATTTTAATTTTTAAGATGAAGAGATTTTTATTTATTTAATTTTTTATGTTAATAAATAATCTTAAATTAAATATAAACAATAATAATACTAAAAAATAATTAAAATAAATTTATTTTAATTTCAAAAAATTATCTATAAATTTTTATGAAGTCATATATTTTAATTTGGTTTTTATTTATTTAGAAATTCGTACATAAATTGTTTTTTATCTTTCTTATATTAAACAAATGTTCTAGGGTATTGTAAACATTTACATATGTTCATAACAATTGTTCATATCAATCTTTCATGTTATAACCAATTGAGACACCTAAGTGATACCCTTATACCTTGTTTCTGAAAAAGAGAAATAAGAGGAAAATCTATTTAAGTAAGCAATCCATCATAACATAGAGTACTTGACAAACTTCATTGTGAAGTTGCAACCACTAGTTTACAAAAAGGAGGAATGAAGCCCAACGAGCTTGAAAAAGTGCCACCATGGTGCATCATTTTATGCTAGTTCTCTTATGTTTTAAATTTATGAAATGTGTCTCTTGGTAGTTTTGAGTCTCTATTTAGTCTAGTTTCGTGTCCTTGTTAGAGGCATATTGTTAGTCAAAGTATGAAGGGAGGTCGATCGCTCTGCTGGAGAAGCTGGTTGCCTTGTACCCTATTTTGGAAGAAGAGAAACAAGAGGAGAATCTCTTCAAGCAAGTGATCCATCACAATGTGGAGTACCTAACAAACTTCATTGTGAAGCAACAAATCGAAAAGACACCAACATGGTGGATCATTTTATGCTAGTTATCCTTTGTTTTAAATTTCTGAAATGTGTCTCTTACTAGTTCTAGGTCTTTGTTTAGTTTGGTTGTGTGTCGTTGTTACGGAGACACTGTTTCAAATTTTGGTTTATAATATTGTATTATTTAGGGGGATACTAATTCAAGATTTGGTTTATGTCATTGTGATTATAATGGAAAAGGGGTACTGTATGTGTGTTGTCAATAGGGATAACCACAATCAAACTACTAAATAAATAGATATTAGCATAAATTTCAAGGATCCAAATTTTTAGCTAGCAATCTTCTCTTGTGATTTATCACCGTAATGAGTAAATATTAAATTAAACTTTTAATTGACATCCTTTCAATTTCTTTTCAATGCCACATACCTTTTAAAGACAATTAAACTTAACATAAAACCAAAAGTTTTATTCATATTCATCCCACTATTTAGTTTAAAATATGAAAAAGTTACGTGCGATGTTTTTACAAAGTATGAAAGTCAAATACCACTTTAGAAGGAAGTAGAAGATAAAGTGTGAAACTCTCTTTTGAAACTTTTATGAAATAATATTTAACTATTTATATGGGTAGGGTGGGTCAGTCAGATTTGATGTTACCATATTGATTTATCTTTTAGATGCATCACCATTCTTCAATGTCCTATAGTTGTCCTCACCAATGAGAAAATGACCAAGAAATTAAAAAACAAAACAATAAAAAACCGTTTTACAAATATGAGAGAGTTGACGTTAAACACTAAAATATTAAAAGAACTATACTATAAGCATAATTTTTTTTTCTTAGTACTAAAATGATAAATAAATTAAAACAAAACTTAAAAAAATCATTCTACAATTAGAATTGCCACACTATGTATCTAAAATTTCCAACTAAGGACATTCCTCTTCAATCAATTTCACTCCACCATGCAAATGATGGGCACAGGGAATCAGAGGCGCATAAGAGAAAAGGAGGTAGACCCTGCAAGCAACCACATTTGAACAATTAAAAGAGAACATAGTGATGTGGGGTTACATCAATGCCAAATTGTAAGTTGTTGAAAGACTGACAGGGTAAAACAAGGATGCTATTGAAGACGACATGGAATTGATGCGAGAAAAGATGCACCAAGTGATGCTTCTTCTACAGAATTTAGGAAAGCTTCCGGACAATCTGATCAAGAGCTCTGAAAATACTATCAAGCAAATTTGTGAAATGGAAGCAAACTTGAAGAATTAAAACATGCACATTAATAGTAGGCTCCATAGGATGCCCACCAACCAAGACATTGATGGCTCCAAAATCAAGCAAATCAATGAAGACCTTGTAAACCTAAAGTTCATGCTTTCAAATGATGGTGAGCAAATCAAGTTTCATTGCAATTTGTTTGAGAATAATAAATTGTTGATGGAATGGTAATCTTGTTGATCATTTAAAGCCTGCAAAATAAGCCATACACTTGTTTGAGAGCCCCTCAAACATAAACCCTTGCTGCGAGATCTGGTACATTAACAAAAGCATTCGTGCTAAAATTCTGGTAATGATTAACGCTTTGGTAATTAATCTTTTCCTCGTAAATTCGTTCATTCCTTGGAAAATATTTTGGCTACCTTGGAAGAAAGGGTGTATCCTCGGCTCATAAAAGTATGGGTTGTTGTTGCCAAGAATTCCGTCTTTCCGTGATCCGGTCATAGAAACCTCACCATGTAGCCTCTTTTGAGGGCATAGAGCTGGATTCTCTTGTTTTCCATTGCATTAACTTAAAGTTGTGGTCTACAGATGGAGGAACGACTGAACAACCTGCAATATTTTGAGACCCATGCAAATCTTTCTTGAAACTTTGTGCCTTGAGATCAATTAACGAAAGAAAACCTATTCCCTCATAGCACTAAACACCATGAGGTACATTATAGGACAACAACTCAAAGCAATAAATCAATGCTAATGTCACAATATTCATAACAAAATGGTAATGTATGCTATTAAAATTTTCAAATTTTTATTTTAATCTAGCATTAATAGAAATAAGATATAAAATTATCATGTCACGACCATATCACACTTTTCATTAATCAAATGTGAGATAATTTATTTTTTAAAATATTTATATATTTTTATTTTTCACTTTATAATGTTGAAAACATTATAAAAAAAATATAAAAACAACTAATGCAATTACAATATAAACGACGGGGATAATAACAACATAGCAACATTACCTGCCACTGGTTGCGACTCATGTTACTCTTGCATATTTAATATTTAATATGTTATTGTTTTAATTGAAACTGAATAATGGCAATGCCAAATAAATTGTTTATAAAATATTTGAATACATACAAATTGTTTTTAGAACTGCCATTGTTAAGGAGCTTTGACTTTTTCCCATTAGAGTAGTGTTCCAGCATTTAACATTAAGTTTCCTTAGATTACTACAACAACTTCCTTATGCAGGTTGCTATAACTTTTGGCAAATTACGCAAATAACATAAGGTTATATCCAGATAATCACTTCTTTGGCTACTCATTAAAACTATCTATTTACCCAATCGATTGAAACCCGGATTTGACTGCAGAAACCACGGGCCCATAAATAATGGTCACCTCGTACCCACCTTCCCACACCTAAGACATCCAATCTATTGTTAGCACCGAGGCATCTATTCATTCTAGAAGATGGATAAATTATGGTGAAGATAACATAATTTATGACCAAAACAAATGGAAAGTTATACAATGGCAGAGCATTTATTTTCCCTCACCGTCGGCACGACAATAAGGGGTTGGTTTCAATAGCCAATCCCTATTTAAGAAAACTGGTTTTAAATAATTTAAAAAATAAAAAAAATCATCCTGCAATGCAGAACCTTTGAAAAAGTGCAAATTTTTTCCCTGCCGCCGACGCGACAATAAGGGATTGGTTCAATAGCCAATCCCCATTTAAGAAAACTGGTTTTAAATAATTTAAAAATAAAAAAAATCATCCTGCAATGTAGAAATTTTGAAAAAGTGCAAAATTTTTTGTCAACGATAAGGAATTGGTGGTCAATAGCATATCGAATGCTATATGGAGTGGGCTAACTCGGGAGCAATCTTCCCTCCTGAGTTACTTTTCTGGTACGTTTTCCGTCGATGCAATTTTGAATTTCCGACGGATCTAGAAGTCTAATTGATTTTCTGAGCCTCTGGGTTGGTTTAAAATGGGGCAAAACCCCCAGTATAAAGTTTTGAAATGCATGGAACTTTCATCCATGCCAAACTCAGGTTACCCCTGAAAATCTGGCCGGATTCAGACCCATTTTTTTCCATGAAAAGAGGGAGCAATTTTTCCTCCAAATTTAACTCTAAAATATTTATTATTTATTGCTTTCACTAAGAAACAACCCTATATATCTTAGTCTATTTTGGTCTTCATCTTCATCATCCAACTCCAAAGATGGTACAAGTATAACACAAACAGTCCCGACGCAACATCAAAATTTGTGGGTACAGTGAACATGGAAACGGTCTACATTCAATGGCAGTGCCACTGGAGTTCAGCAGCAACCGTAACGGTAAAAACAAACGATGGAAAACTCTCAAAACCCAAACTGGACTGGCGATCGAAATCAAATTTGAATATGAATTTGAGGTGTTCAGGTTTGAGCAAGGCGGCAGAGAAAACGGCATCATCACTGAGAAGGGCACGGACACGGGGTGATGAAGTTGCATTGAGAGGGCTCATTCGCAAGTCCGCCAAGATGTCGAAGGCCGCTTGCTTGAGTGTAGTGGATGACCTCCTCCGCAAACACGACTGGGATTTGGCTCTCCCAGTAAGTTATATATTTCTTTCCCCTTAAGATTCCCACTGTCAATAATTCTATCATCGCCATTTTTTTGGGAATGCTTTGGATTATCTCTGTTTCAAGCGTGCCCCGCCCCAATATGAGAATATCACAATGGAATCTAGTTGACTTAGAACACTCTAAAGAATCAAGCCGCGACGGCCACTCAGGAAATTTACTCCGCCAACTTGCGAGATGCCTGGTTTGCACAGGCGAGTGATTTGAAAACAGTCTTGGGTGTTTCAATGGTTGGCTGGCTAGATCTTAAACTTACCGTTAATATTTTTCCAAAGCAGGAAAAACCCTTCAAAAGACTAGGGTTACTAGCCTAGTCTTTGTTGATATAAGGTCAAGACCCTGACGTGCAACAACATTATCGTGTGCAGACAAAACCTGGCCACCTGAAATAACCCACTGGTAGTTCACGAGGGGTAAACTTCCACTCCTGCTAGATTCCTCTAGGTCTTGGGCCGTTAACCTGTTTCCCTACATCCGAGGAAGACGAGGTCTTAGCCAATTAGAAGCAATTTTAAGTCATACTCTAGGACCAAAAGGCGGTTCTAGCCTAGATAGCATATGCAAGAAGGTCAGTGTCTTGCACTGGCATCACTGAAGCCAAAATGGTGGGGTCATGTGCCTTCACGTAGCATCTAGCTTTAGTCCCATACGTGAGACCAGATACTATCCTTGGTTGTAGTTTAATCTCATGCCCAAGAGGGTTATACTTACTGCCATTACAATGAGCCAATGCTAGACTCTGCCATTATTATTATTTATTTATTTTTTAATCACACAATAGTAGCTAAACCCCTTTACCTCCTTTGGCTAAGGTTGTAAAACCATTTCTTGGTTCTTAGGGATTTTGGATTCTCTTGATGCTTCTAGAAGTTTCTAGTGAATTCCATATATTACTAATCCCACATGGGCGAATCATGTTGGAATAATCAGTGGGTTAACTTGTTGGGGGCATACCTTTGGCATACAGTCTCTGTTCAAGGCAAATGACTCATCATTGGAAAGCATTTGACTTGTAGAGTGTAGTGAGGAGCTCTAAGATATATGCCTTCAAGGTCAGAGACCCCAAAATTCCACTTTTAAGGCCTCAAAATGGAGGATTTTCAATTTTGGTCCATCGATGCAGTTTTCAGGATCTAACCCAAAATACCCTCTATAGGTCCCAAATTTTGTCTTTCCCAGTTGGGAGCATCAATAAAGCAATATAGCAACTATGCAGATCTATTTTGGATCATCCCTTCTCATTTTCGAAGGATTTTGGTCTTCAAAAGATTTAGTTGTGAAGGAGGCGAGGAAACAATTCCTCATGCTTCTCCTACCATCTGGCCTTGGATGATAGTTTTCCCTTCAATCCCACTTGGCAAAGTTCTTCTTGACCATGATCTTCTTGTGTAGAATCATATCTTTTGGTGATTTTGCTCGTGCATCAGGTGCCAAATCTTCTATGGAAGGTAAGACTTGGCCCTCCTCGTCTTCATTGAGCATAGGTGGCTCGTAGAGTTTTAGGTTCTCAACATTTATTATTGAGTAAGTACACATATAAGCAGGTAGATTGAGTTTGTTAGTCCCGTTGCCTACCTTCCCTAATGCTTTGAAAGGTTCATATCACAGGGCCTTGATTTTCTTTCTCGAGGCATGCTGCCTTTCCTTATTCCAGTGCAACTGGAGTTTGTCTTCTACTTTGAAATTCTTGTTGACCCTATGCTGATCATGCTTGGCCTTGTATTTCATTAGAGATTTCTTCAAATTCTCTTGAACTTGTAGGTTTATCTACATGAGCCTATCTATGAACTTCTCTCTCTTCATTGGATTGCTTGAGGCTGATGCCCCTACTTTACGTTGTCCATATACAATATCCAGTGGCGATGGTGGTAAATATCCAAAGCATATTTCAAAAGGGGACTTATTGGTTGAAATATGGAGTTTGGACAATCCTATTATAGGAATGTTGTGGGGAAATCAATTTTTCATCCTAGGTCCTTGGATGCTTATGATTATAGCCCCTTAGAAGTTGAACCAAAGTCCTATTCACCATCTCCCTTTGCCCATCAGTGTCAGGGTGGATGGTTGTGGATCTCTTCAAATTTAGTATCCATATTCTCCCTCGCTGAAGTCCACTATGTATTGAAAAATATAGTATCTCTATTGGAGATGATGCTCCTTGGTATCCTAAAGTGCACCCGGACCTTGTCATAGAACAAGCATACTTCTTCTTGTCCTTTAATAGTCTTCTTACAAGGATTACGACACACTTCTCATTGAACTTGTCATCTGCCACATATAGGCAATCATGCCCTCTTCTTGTCCTTGACAAATCCACAACAATGTCCATGGATATACTTTCCCATGGTCTCGTAGGTACTTGAAGTGGACTATATAGTTGTCGCTTCTTGTTGTGAGGCTTGTGGGTACAACACAATATAGAACTTATAATAAACCTAGCCACTTCTTCCTGCATCTTGGGCCAATAAACATACCTTTGCAAGTTGACCATAATCTTTCCAATGTTGAAATGTCCAACAAGCTGGAGGTATGAGTCTCCCTTATTAGTGATACTCTTTCTTCCTTTTAGGCACACAACTTCCCTATATCCATCTCAGGCATGGTAATCGACGTAATTGTCTTCATCTTCAATTCCCAATGACCTTGTAGTTGTTGATACGCCCCTTGAAGTCTTCATCTTCAAATTCTTCTTCTTTGTATGCTTTGTGGGTGAATGCCTTTTTGTGCATAATGGCACTTGGAGCTATCATTTTGGGTGTAGGTGGTCTTGACAATAGATCAACCAACTTGTTGGCAGTGTCCCTCTTGTATTTAATCACTAGATGAAATTGTAGCAAAAATTCTTACCATTGACAATGTCTTGCTTGTTGAAGCTTACTCTAAGTCTACAAGTGTTGCAAGGGTTGGTGATTAGTATGGATAGTGGCCTTCTTACCCAATAAATAGTGCTTCTAGTTCTTTAGGGCTTGCACCAAGGAATAAAGTTCTTTGTCATGGGTTGGGTAGTTTAGTACTGCTCCTTCCAATAGCTTTGGATGAGAGCAGACTAGCCCCTTATATTTGCACTGCTCCCATAACATACCTACTGGAATTTGTTTCCACTTCAATTGGCTTTTTCAAGTTAGGTAGTGCTAGGATTGGGGAGAGGGATTAAACAATAAGTTTAATTTAATAATTCAAATGAATGAAACAATCAAGCTCAAGGTTTATAGCATTTGGATGAAATAGAGTTACAAACAAAATAGATAAAACCAAGACACACAAGGCAATGATAAGAAAATGGGAAGTACAATGAGAGTGAATACATTTGGAATGAGGAACGAGTGGTATTCTTGGATGTTGGAATAAATGATATAGTTTCCAACTTGGTATCTATACTCAATTTACTATGATGGGAGTCCTTTTAAGACTGTGACCCGAGGTCAAATGTTGGATGAATGGTTAGGATGAGGAGTCCAAGGTGGTTGAATAATCAATATTGTAGACACATTATATCTAAGGCTAACACTAGAATGTTGCTAACAAAAGGATTTAAAACCTAACATGAGACTTTATATGAATATGGAATGCAAACAAATGTTGTTGTCATGTAGTGTAGAATGCATTGTTGAATATATCGCCGAAATATCGGATATGTCGGCGACATTTTCTCCTGGCTGAAACTTTCCCCTGAAAATTTCGCGACATATCCGAAACTTTGAAAGTGTCGCGACACTTTCATTAACTCGCGACATTTTGCCAATGTGTCGCGAGTTGATACAATATGTCGGTCTGCTGAGGTTTTTTGCGGGTAAAGTGCGCGCGAGTGGGGTTTTAGAGGCTGCAGGTGCCTTTTTTTGGTCATTATTTCATTTATGAAGTGTGAGAGAGCTAGAGAGGTGTGAGGAAAGCCATTGTGCATCTATCCAAGGAGGAGAAAGCCAAGGATCTTGCTTCCATTAGCGCCAGCGGAGAGATCAAGATTTCCAGGTATGATAAAAAATGTTTTTCTTTTATTTGTTTGAAGTTTGAACTTGAAGATTTGAACTTTGTTTTTAAAATTTTTAGAGTTAGGCTAGGGTTTGCAATGTGCCTCTTCTTGTTGTTTTTGAATGGAAGATTCAATCATTCTAATTCATCTATCTCTTATTATTTAACCTTTGCATTATAGAGTGTTTATTATTTTTTTTTTTGTGCCATAGGTTTAATATTTTCATCTAAAGAAAATGCCGAAGGCATTGGATCCAATGTGGGTGTATGGTGAACCAGTGCAACTTCCCAATAGACAAGTATTGACATGCAATCTTTGCGGCAAAAGGATTTTTG
>ML794973.1:555597-576341 GCA_009831015.1 Picea engelmannii | reverse complement strand
AGAGTTTGAGTAGACAGATTCAATGCATTCAGTTAGCAGAAGTACAATATGATAGATTAATCAGTTGTAGTAGTACTTCATGATAGTACAGTGACATATGAGTCAAAATTATGGATAGTTGTGTAGCAGAGTCTTGGACAGTATGGACAAAGATGGATTCGCAAGAACACTTAGCAGGTTTGGAAATATATATGACAGTGGATGAGAGCATGGATTCCAAATTGACAGATATTTTTTGGACACATGCAGTGCATACAACAGTTCACATTCAAAATAGAGTAATGCTCAGAAACAACAATGACAAAACTCCCTACGAGCTATGGAAAGGAAGACCAACAAATGTGAAGCACTTCAGAGTATTTGGAAGCAAATGCTACATCAAAAGATAAGATGGCAGAATGGGAAAGTTTGAATCTCGTGTGGACAAAGGA
Source organism: Picea engelmannii (assembly GCA_009831015.1). Lineage (NCBI taxonomy): Eukaryota > Viridiplantae > Streptophyta > Pinopsida > Pinales > Pinaceae > Picea > Picea engelmannii. Next base: position 575,910 of record ML794973.1, on the reverse strand, counting down.
GTACTTGTTGGTTACTCAAGTACAAGGAAAGCATACAAGTGTTACAATATGAGATTGAACAAAGTTGTGGAAAACATCAATGTAACAATTGATGAAACAGGTGGACGAGAATCAAAGGAAGAATAAAATGAATCAGTGGAACAACTTTACGAAGAATAAGCAAAAGATGAAGAAGAAGTAGAAGAGGAAGATGAAGAAGAACAGACAGAAGTAGAAGAGCAAGTTCAACAGGTGTCTCCAAAGACACCTAACAAGCGAGTACAAAAGAATCATCCTTCAAATTAGATTATCGAAAACAAGGGTGCAAGAGTTGAGACTAGAAGAAGAATCTGTTCACCAGCACAAATGCACCTAGAACTCTTATCTATGATTGAACCAAACAGTTTTGAAGAGGCCATCAAGGATGAATTCTGGAATAAGGCCATGAATGAAGAATTGGATCAAATAAATAAGAATGACACTTGGGAATTGGTTCCAAGACCAAGGAATAAGAATGTGAGTGGCACAAAGTGGGCTTTCAAAAATAAATTGAATGAAGATGGACAAGTTACAAGGAACAAAGCTAGATTGGTATGTAAATGATACAGACAGGTTGAAGGAATTGACTTTGAAGAGACATTTGCCTCAGTTTCCAGAATGGAAGAAATCTGATTGCTCTTAGCTTATGCATGCTCCAAGAATATTAAAGTGTATCAGATGGATGTGAAATCAACCTTTCTGAATGGGAAACTTGAAGAAGAAGTCTACATTGAACAACCAAGAGGATTTCTGTTGTCAGAGAACGCATATTATGTGTGCAAATTGAAGAAGGCCTTGTTTGGTCTAAAACAGGCTCCTAGAGCATGGTACTCTAGACTGGATAAATATCTACATCAGGAAGGGTTCAGAAAAGGAAGTGCAAACAAAAACCTCTACATCAAGGTAACTCAAGATAATATTTTATTAATTGAAGTTTATGTTGATGATATTATTTTTGGAAGTAATGATGACATGTTGAGCCAACAATTTGCAAAGGATATGCAGAATGAATTTGAAATGTTATTACTCGGAGAACTATCCTTTTTTCTGGGTCTTTAGATACGTCAAAGCAAGCAAGGAATTTTTATCTCTCAAACTAAGTATATCATAGAAATGCTAAAGAGATTTGGAATGGAAGATTGCAAACTAGTTACCACTCCTATGCAAACCAGTTGCAAGTTGAGCAAAGATGATGATTCAAAGTCTACAGACCAGAGGCAATACAGGTCAATGATTGGTAGCTTACTATATGTGACATCATTCAGACCAGATGTAATGCAGGCAGTTGGACAGGTGGCAGGATTTCAAGCATCACCAAAGGAATCACATGTCTTAGTAGTGAAGAGGATTTTCAGATATCTCAAAGGAACAAAAGAGTTTGGATTATGGTATCCAAAAGGAAATGATCTATCACTTATTGCCTACACAGATGCAGATTGGGCAGGTTGCATTGATGACCAACAAAGCACCAGTGGAGCAGTGTTCTACTTGGGTGAGTGCTTGGTATCTTGGATAAGAAAGAAACAATCATCAATATCTTTATCTACAGTCGAAGCAGAGTATATTGCAGCAGCAGGATGTTGTACATAGGTTCTATGGATGAAACAAACTCTGACATATATACAGGTTGAGTATGATGAGCCCATTCCAATCTATTGTGATAATACAAGCACCATCGGTATCTCAAAGAACCCGATGATGCACTTCAAAACAAAGCACATTCAAATCAAGTATCACTTTCTACGGGAACATGTTGCAAAGAAGAACATCATAGTTGAATATGTGGGCACAAAAGAACAAGTGACAAACATCTTTACAAAACCGTTTCCATGGGAAGCCTTTGAGTATCTTCACCAGAGACTTAGAGTAATTTCTACTCCAAAATGAATGCTTATCTTACATGTCTTAGATTTACACGAGGAAGCACCATAAAGAGGACAGTTCAGGTTGGGATATTAGTTTCAGGAAGAGTTCAGTCAGGGGGAGCAGCCCCAAATGGAAAGATACATTTTCCATTGATGACAAAGGGGGAGAGATTTATCAAATGCAAAGATAAATGCTTGGAGAAAGAGCACAGAGGCATGGTTCCAGGGGGAGCAATGGTCACAGGGGGAGCATGAGTTATATGAATTTAGTATTGCATCAGATTGTTTCCATCAATGCCAAAGGGGGATATTGTTTATTATTTGGGTTGGTTTTCATTGATGTCAACCCTTGAAGAAAGTCCAGTAGCGAATTCTGGTAGCACAAAGGTTTGGGTAATGGACCCAAATTTGTTTGATGTATAATGGTATCAGTTTTAATATATTTGAAGGTAAGACTATTCTAGATGGATAGTACATGTCATGTCATTTTCGGTGGTATGTGGAACGTCACATAAATTTTCACGGTTAGAGAGTTATGACCATTTGAAGTTGGAGAACCCTCATGAGTCATCTAGAAGCCCCAAAAGGTCAAAGTAGTCAAAGTGGTTGCAAAGAAGATATTATTTAAATAATAAAGTCAAGTGATGAGTGTACTATAAGTCAAAATGAATACAATTTTTTTTATTTAAATAATAAAGTTAATGGAGAAATTACTAAGTGGACAAGTGGTTAGAAGTGGGTTAGCCCGAAAATAAGGAAAGTGGTTTAAGATGGTTAGAAGGTAACCTCTTGAAGAAGCTACATAAAAGTATAAATAAGAGGCAAGGGTCTCTCATCTAATCACACTTGAGCATATTGAATATCTACAAGTGACTGAGGTAACCAAAGGATATATAAGGAGAATTTCAAAGGGAAGGTGAAGTAAAGAAGGCCAAAATTCAAGGGAGGATAAATTCTTTTGATGATGCTTTCTAAGGTATGTTATTTACAGGTCATCTCACCATTTTCACAATAACTTTTTTTCTAGAATGATTCAGACCGTGAAATATGGAGGTCGTTGAGGAAACGTATCCAAGTACTTGTGATAAAAAATTTAGTTTGTGGCTCGTTGTATTTTTGGAGTTACACTCCATGGAAAATAGGGTTTGTGGCTAGTCCTGAAACTAGTCTAAAACATGTGTTTTGGTTAAAAATGTCATAACTTCTTCATAACAGATCCAAATTCAGTAAGACCAAATGTATTGGTTAGAGTAGAATCTGTAGTATTCTGTGTACCATTTTCAAATCCATCCAACAAAAATTCTGTGCGGGGCACGCTCTACAAGTTCACTCTCTAGAATAATCCAGAATTCAACAAGGTATGTCGTTTTTGCTATAACCCTCTTTCTGGGAGGTTCCAAGTAGTGAAATCTGAAGGAATTTCATAAACAACTTTGAAGAACGCTGTGTACTATTTTCAGATCTTTATTCATTACAGGTACATACTTATGATTATTTCAAGTTAGTGTTGTTGACTAATCCAAAATTAGTCATGTGAGACTAAAGTAAAGTTTGATGAAAATGTTAGTCTCTTGTTGTTAAAGTTAAGGAAGGTTTGTAGGTATGTGATCATATACACCAGGTCTATTACAGAGTTACTAATCAGATTTAGATGATGAAATTGATGAGAGCTTTTGGTTGATGTATGTTACAGATAAAGGTTGTATAACAGTGAGGTTGTGGCACATGGTTTGATGTAATGGTTTATGGTATTGGGTTAATGGATAGAGTGATGAATTGTTAGATAAATTTTGATGGTTATATTGGCATATGGTTGAGGTACATGCTGGGTACATGGTTGAGACAAGTAGTTGATGACTTGGCACATACATGAGATGTATATTTGATGATGTTGGTACATCTTGATGAGTGATAGTCGATGTGTAGTTGATGCATTATTGGTACATACTTGGTACATGGTTGGAGGCACTTGTTAGTAGTATTGTTGACACATGGTTTATGGATGATGTAACATACTCGTCTTGGTATATTATTAGAAGCACATATTGATCTTGGTGATGATTATGAGTTGTTGTGTTATGCTTGGTTGATGCACATCTTGGTGATATTGTGAATGTGGATGAGAGTTGTCTTGGTGATTGATCTTGGTGAGTAGATCTGATTTGGTTGATAAGATTGATGAGACAATTTGTTGTGACGGGTTATTTGGACAGGTTATTTGTACAAGTTTGGTGCATGGTTGATGCATTTGTTTATGGTATAGGTTGAGGTACAGGTTGATGTATGGTACATTTTGGCACATGTTATTAGTACAAGTTGTTACAGGTTGTTTGGTGCAGGTTGATTGGTACAGGTTTACAACAATATATCTCACAATGATAGTGTGACAGTGGTTCCATCATTCTACTTATATTTCAGGGTGGTTGGACGCGGCAATGACATGTGGTTGTAGCCACCTTCTGATTGTAGCTGGAGAACATAGGGGGTTGTATACTCCTTCTGGTTGTAGCCATAAAATTGGGGAGTTGGAGCTTCCCTAAGGTTGTAGTCTGAGAAACTAGGGGGTTGGATCCTCCTTCCAATTGCAGTTGGAAAACAAAGGAAGTTGGTGCTTCCAATGAATGTAATTCTTAAAGACATATAAGAAAAAACATTCCATGGTTTTCTCCCACTTTGGGTTTCCATGTAAAAACACTGGTGTATTGTGTATGTGTATGATTGCTCATTTGTTCATTGTTTATTTACTTTGCAACTATTGGATGATAATGCTACATTGATATAACACTTTCATTTTATGGTTAAAAATGATTAAATTGCTCTATTACTGATTCACCCCCCCTCTCAGTAATCCAACACAAGCCAGACACTAAATTGTTGTATGAGACCCCCTTGTTTGTGGGATAAGGTACTCGATAAACAAGTATTCTCTATATAAATTATATATAGAGAGAACACATGTTTTAGATAAAAAAATTTTTTTTGTGTCCATGCGATGTAGCCTGGGTGGTTGGGAGGAATGATTGTTATCCTCCCCACCTAGGTTCAAATCTTTGGAGTGACATGTTTGTGCCCTCTTTGTTGAACACCCACTATTCTGAAAATTGATCGGCACCGATCTCCAATGAACCACATGAAAAAAATAAAAAAATAAATTAGATTTTCAATTATACGAAAGATTTGATAATGAATGTTTCTTCTTGTTTTGTTTTTCTAAATATAATAAGATAAAAGGTTTGTGTTTAATTTAAAAACATAAACTGTTCTTATGGCCTAAGTTATTTGTTATATAATTTACATTTATACTAATTACAAAGTATATACTGATTAGTCTCCATTTTAGTTCTGAGAATGAACTATAAATTGTCTAAGATGAAAGTGAAGGTTAAAAAATAGTTGGTACTTGAAATCACACAAAGTAATAGCATAATCATTTTTAATTTGGAGGAATTACAATAATGATAATAATAATAATTTAAGGGGTTAATTCAACCTGTTACTATCAATGTTGTTGGGTATTTGGCTAGTGTCGATAGGTGCTTGGTGTGAATTCCCTTAGGTGAGATGCACTAGTTTACACTGACAAATTTACTAGGTAAACCATCCACGAATGTCGAGAAGCATAACTTAAATTTCCCTACAAGATTTTCCTTGAAAACAAAAAAAGTACAATAATAATGAATATAAGACAATCTACATGTTTATTACAACTAAATATGTTTTAGGTATACTTTGAAAATCCTATGGATATCTCTTATAAATATTAATTTAAGACAAAAAATAAAAATACTAGATGATGAAAGATTGTTAATATCCTAAACAAAAGAATGCAAAAAAGTCACAATCTTTGCATATCAAAAGTGTCGATAATTGTACTTGCTTGAATGCATGGAACGATAAAACATAAGAAAATTATACATATGCTTACCAATATCAATTCAACTAAACAACAAAGTTGAACATAGAGATAATAACCTAAATTATATTCTAATGATAAGATGGTAAACCCAAACTCTACAAAAATAATAGCAGGAGGGAATAATCTCTTACTAACTTGAAGGACCAATATGTTAAATCCGATGAACTTAAAGAGAATGGAAATTTAAACTCTTTTAACATGGAATCATTTTATTTGCCAAAATTCAATATATCAAATCTCACATTCATATAGTAAAGTTGATATTACAACCTTATGGGAAAGGTTGATCTTATGCCCAATATCTTAAAACTAGAGATGATGAGATCATGATTTCTTCAAAATAATTAACATTCATATAGTAAAGTTGATATTACAACCTTATGGGAAAGGTTGATCTTATGCCCAATATCTTAAAACTAGAGATGATGAGATCATGATTTCTTCAAAATAATTAACGTAACAAAACCCTTACAAATTTGGCTCTAAGAATTGGAGACCATATGAAATATTAACTTGATAAAAATTACATCTAAACAAGACCGCAACGGTAATACCTACCGCAATTGATGTTTGAAAGTTTAACTTAGAAATGCATTAAAAGTGAAGTTGTATTGAATCTCGGTTTTTTAAAGTCATGTTCTAAACAATAAATACCATAGCATGTTTTTTAAGGTTTAATTGTCGAGAGTAGATTATATGATTATTGTTAAATATTATGTTGAAATATTATTATTAAATGAGAAATTTAATTATTTATTAAAATGAAAATATTTTTTAAGTGTTGATTGGGTTTAGGTCGAGTGGTTTGTGTTGAGAAGTGTTTTCTCTTCATTCAAGTTCAATTTCAGCAAATAATATGTTAAGCTCTTAAATGAATAAGTTATCGAAAAAATCTTAACTTTCTACAAAATCATCATGGATCATCATTTTACATCATAGACACACTAAACTTGCAAAATTTGTATTAGCTCGATTTCTCCGTATAAGATCTACGTAGTTTTTAAGACGTGGCGAGTGCGAAATCCATGGTTATTGGAATAGTGAATACAAACACCAATTCCATTTTTTAAGGAAGCGTTGAGAATAATTATTATGATGATGTTCTATTATGTTTAATATTAAAATTTCAGTGAAAACGAGATAGCCATTTTTTTAGGGAAGCGTTGAAAAGAACTATTACTACAATGTCCTATTCTATAGTGATTATGCTTAATATTAAAATTTCAGTCAAAATGAACTTAATTTTAAAATATAACTCTTTTGGTGGAATTTGAACCTCCCAAATCATAGTTTAATAAATGTAACATGGAAAGTAATTGAATATGATTGAGTAGTTAATATGTTTCATTTTATGCCATATGTCATTGTGACCTTGACAGTTGGAGAAGCATGCAATACTACTTTGCCATCTTCACCACCCACTGTCATAATTAGAAATGATTGAGCACCCTTCCTTACATGTATATCTAAATACATTTACTTTTGGGGTATTGCAGTTACTTGGAATTTGGCAGAATCAAGCAAGCCCTTCATTACTTCTTCCATCAATCACTGATCTCATGCCTACATTCTTAGCTACTTATGTGAATGATTTACGTGCTAAAGCATGTCTTCCTCTTTTAACTATTCTATTTAGGATATAAGTAAAACATTTATGGTGTTTTTCATCGTAAATTTCTCAATAAATGCATTCAAAAGTAACAATGTCAGCATGAGAAATGATTTTAGGGAGCATATTGAAAGAACAATGTTTTTTTAAAGTATAGTTTATCATTTTGCAATGACATTAGAATATCGTTTACCATCAATTACTAAGGTCAATAGGGCAAGAGTTGCAAGGGTTGATACAATCAGGATTTTAGTTTAAAAAAACATTCAGGTATCGAAATGTTTCAGATTGGTTGGTTTATATCTTATTCTACAATAAAATTTTGTGTTTTTCAGACCCCCTTTCATTATTCATGGAGAATGTCAATTGGTTTGGTATCATATCTTAATAGATAAAATTTTGCTACACATCCTTTTCCCATGCGCTCTCTCTCATTTTTTCTCTTTTTCTTAGGGATTTCGGCTTTCAACTTGCTTTCAATTTGTTAGTTATAATTTTGGTCATGTAATCAATTTGTTCTGGGAAAGACTATTATTTCTTTGGAAGTTTTCACCATCGTCATGAGATTTCCGATACAACCGTTAATAATTGATGTAAGTTAATTTTAATCCTCACAAAAGTGAGAGTGTACCTTACTATTACTATGCAAACTTGATTGAATTTTAGGAGGTATTTTATATTTTTTTGGGAAGGAATTCAATGTGGCTTATGTGGGTTATCATACATTTTGTAGCGGGGTTATGGTTTCTTAATATGGTAGGAAGTCATAATTGAATTTATATATATAATGTAATATGCTTCAATCTAATGAGTTTATTTCCTTCATTTGAACATATTAATCGCCTTTTATCCCTTCCCTAGGTATTTTCTATAAGTTTGAGTAGTCATAGGTAATATGAAAAACTGCCTTAAAATATGAGTTGCTCATAATAAATTTCTGATATATAAATTGTTTTGTTGTGTACCAGTTATTTGTTATTTGTTCGTAGTGAAAATCTTATTAGATGTTTGTTTGTAGTGAGAATCCTATTGAGAAGTGTGCTTCTTTGAGCAACAATTACTAGTTTACTTTGGGTTCGCTCGCTAGTGCAACCACATAAATTAGTAACACAAAATTGGTCGTAGTTGGGACCTCAACAAACCTTTTTGTCCAAATGCCTTTCTATAGCCAACGTAATGTTTTGACTTTATGTTAATTTACCCTTTATTGTTTTTCCATCTTTATCGTCTAACATAGGTAAGCGAAAATAGAAATCTGTTGGGTGTTAGAAATTTCAATTAATATTGAAAATTGCAAGCGGGCATTGAAGACACTCTGTCAATTTCAAGTTGGAACCTGCATGCATTTAAACCAACGTGATGAGAAATTAAACACACATGAGTACCTAAAAGCAAGCATTAAAGACACTCTGTCAATTCCAAGTTGGAACCTACACGCATTTAAACCAATGGGATGAGAAATTAAACGCACAGGAGTACCTACAAGCAGGCATTAAAGACACTTTGTCAATTCCAAGTTGGAACCTACACACATTTAAACCAATGGGATGAGAAATTAAATGCACAGGAGTATAGTTAATGTTTGAAACGAGAGGACATTAAAATATTTCCTCAATCCCAAGAAGGTTGTCGTCGACTCGACAATAAGACCCCAAATCGATTAGCCAATAAAATAACAAATAAATAAAATTAAATATTTCAAAACAATAATAAAATTAAATCTATAATGTAAAACTATAAAAAAAAATTAATTTTTTTGGTCAACCACGAAACTAATATACATTCAACGACATATCAAATGTTATATACCGTGCCTCGACATGTATAATAAATATAAAATATACGAACATCCACGACCTTTATAATAAATGTAAATATAAAAAAAAAAATGAAAATCATAATATTCATCCTCTTTAAATAACTTTTACTAAAAAAATTACAAAGATCACTAAAAATATTAAATTATTTTCCAGCAACAATATAATGATATAATCTTTTAAAAAATGATGGAAATAACAACACTAAAAATGACACGACCTTTATTTAACCCGACATATTTTGGTGAGATTTAATTATACAATTAATATCTTTATAAAAAGTTGTTCAAATAATATTTTTTATTAAAATAACTTTTACTAAAAAAAAATTACAAAGATCACTAAAAATATTAAATTATTTTCCAGCAACCATATAATGATATAATCTTTTAAAAAATGATGGAAATAACAACACTGCAAATGACACGACCTTTATTAGTCCCTGCCAAAGGCCAGGGACTATAGCGATGAGTTCATCGCTGACTGGCTATTAGTTTAGGTTGACTTTTTGATTTTTGTTTTATATCAAATGTTTAACATAGGAAATTAAAAAATATATTTTTTTTAATAATAAAAAAACTATTTTTCTAACATTTCATTGGCTAATATCTTTCAAGTGTTATTGCAGCCTTCACGTTATTCGATATATAAACAATTAATAAATAATATTTAAAACAGTCCTTCCACTCTTAACTCCTGTACGCAGCATTTAACTCTCCTGTACGCAGCATTGAAAATCCCCTCTTAATAAGTAACGGGAGTCAACGAACTCACTGGACGCGTAGGTGGGTATGAAAACACGAGTGTCCGGACACAGACGTCTAAGTTCAAGAATAAATTTGGTGTAAGTTCAAAGTACTTTGACAAGTTAATTATTCACTGCCAAAGTTATTGACGGCCACGACATCCCATCTAGTACGCCGAAGTTATTGATGGCCAGCTCGCACGCCCCATTTCTCTTTACTGGCCACGACATCCCAGGCTCGTATGCGCTTTTTATGCTCGATTTTTCCACAAGGTTTTAACTTATGGAGGATATCTACCGTAAACAAATATGGGTATAAATTTTGTATAATGTAAATTGAAATTATCAATTAAAATAATATAAGTGTCTAGTAAAATTTAATATTTAATGTGTAGTTTTGTTTTCAAATTTTAGATTAGCTTTATATATTAAAAATTAACATAATAATTAGAAAATATTTTAATGTATTATTAAGTTAATATTTTTAACCATGATATTATAATATATATATTTTTAAAAAATTAATGTGCAGTTTTGTTTTCAAATTTCAGAATAACTTTATATATTAAAAACTAATATAATAATTAGAAAATATTTCAATATATTATTAATGTATTATTAAGTTAACATTTTTAACCATGATATTATAATATATATTATAATATATATTGATACAACATATGTAATTAATATTGTTAGAAGTTAAATATATTAAAAATAATTTAATTATATGTAATTAATAATGTTAGAAGTTAAATATATTAAAAGTAATGATATTATAATATATATTGATACAACATATTTMATTAATATTGTTAGAAGTTAAATATATTAAAAGTAATTTAATTATATGTAATTAATAATGTTAGAAGTTAAATATATTAAAAGTAATTTAATTGTAACTATTTATATATAATATTATAAGTTAGGCTAATATATATCTATATTAAATCTAATAATATATATTATTATATGTTAAGATTAATATATATATCTATGTTAAATTTAATAATATATTTTAGTGTAATGATAAGCAAGTGATGTTAAATTTAATAATATATATTAGTGTAATAATAAACACGTGTAGGAGGGTATATGGCCTTAAAAGTTAATAGCATTGTGTTATTTTGAATGTTTTCATAAAATGAAAATTTTTCCAATCTGTATATGTTTTTAATATACAATTAAATTGTTTTTGTCTACTAGCTAAAGTAGAGTCAATGTATGATTTAGTTAAATTAATGGAATTCCAAATTTCATTATTAATAAATAAATAATATTTACTAGCAAGAATAGGGTAAGCATATGATTGGTGTTATATTAGATAATAAATTAAATAACAAATTCCATATTTAAATTTATAAATCAATCTCTAAACCTATCTTTCTAAACTTGCAAGAGGCAGGGACTAAGCTGCCATGCAGCCCTTGTTTAACCCGACATATTTTGGTGAGATTTAATTATACAATTAATATCTTTATAAAAAGTTGTTCAAATAATATTTTTTATTATTATTAATCATAATAGTTACATATTAGATTATTGTTATTATAATTGTTGTTTGTGTTGGTATATAGCATTTTTAAATAATTTATTATTATTAATAATCATAATACAAGGATAACATATTAGATGATTGTTATTAGTTCCTACCAAAGGTCTATGACTATAGTAATGAGTTGTCTTTTGACTCTGTATTAGTTTATTGTTGACTTTAAATTTGTGTGCTATATTCAATATGTAACATAGGAAATCAATATATGCATTTTTTTTAATAATAGGAAAATTTATTTTTCTAAAATTTAATTGGCTAATATCTTTGATGTGTTATTGCAGGCTTCACGTCATTCAATGTATAAAATTTATTACACAATTAATGGATTTTCCAGTTTGACCAAGAAGAGAGAGAAGGCCGAGGGAGCATGCTGTTTGGACAATACTTCGAAAATTATCCCCATTTTTTTTTTTTTTTAAATTATTATTATTATTATTATTTTCTTTTAGGCGTATAATTAATTCAGATGGTACAATTTTATCGTGGAAGAAGGACATACCAGCGCAAATCATCCATCTATACAAAGATCCATCCACCCATGGCAGTAAAAGGCCTTCGCCAGTTTATAAAACTTCCGGGTTTTAGTGACGAAAAAGTCCTGGATATCGAAGGGCCCCTAATCTTCGTAGTCCACGATCTCCACCATCCGTTTGCAATCTCATGTGCTGGCGGTGGAAACCTACCTCATGTTGAAACCGTCGTTACATTGTTTCGACTTCTCCAATGTGAAACTGCCACGTATCTTTACATTGTCAATTTCATTCAATGAGGGCACTAGCGAGTCCACAGTTTTTATCTTATGGTCACATTGAGATCAATTCTAATTTGATCACTTTCGAATATTGTTTACACAATTTTGATTTTGACCATCTTACTTATGTTTTATTTTTATCAGTTAATATTAATGTTTATTAAAGTTAATTTGATTAAGTTAGAATGATAATGAGGAGGAGTATCACTTCTCATTAATTTAAGTTAGAATGATAATGAGGAGGAGTATTTCCCAACTAACTCGGCAGGGACTGAGTTGCCATGTAATCCTTGTTATACTTGTTTCTTGTGGTGGTATACAACATTTGATACGTTGTTGACCACTTACTAGTTAAATTTGTGAGTTTTTTTAGAAGGTGTTACATTATAAATTGATTTTTAATTTAATTAATTTATTTAAAAGTAGTTTTTTAGGATCTAATTGACTATTCAAATCAACCCATTATTGTCGAGCTAACAGTGGGAAATAAATGCAAATGTAACTTACAATCTATGAAATAATGATGTTATACATTATAGAGATGTGATGTACCATAAAACCTTTAAAATAATGATTTTATATCTTATAGGTATACACCGGGAGGAAAGGCAAAGGCATGGGTTTAAGTTATTGATCCAATAGAAGCACCATCACTACCATCAGTTGACTCATAATCCATTGAAGCTTATACCACATAAGCATATGCATCAGTGGAAGAAGCATAGGTATGGGAAAAGATAAGAGCATTCGAGCCATCAATTACAAGCAAAGATGGGCATAGATCCATGTGACATATGTTACATAGATCATTATAAAGAATTCAAACCGGGCATAGATCCAGGTGGCATATGTTACATGACTCACTATAATGAATTCAAGCCACCCTGCACCTGGTTGTTTTATAAATTTTTTTTTATTGATGCAGGCATGCTGATAGCAAATCTTGTTTAAGTATGCATTAACACAATAACTTAATGTTTGAAAACACAAGTATTCCAACAGAGGACAAACACCTTCAGTAACCACTCACACAACCAGATCAAAGATCAACACACTGATGTTTTCAAGTGATAAAACCCCTACAGGGAAACATCCACCGCCCCAACCAACGTGGCCACTTGGAGCAATTTATTAATGCAAAAGAAAAATTTATAGAGAGATTTACAAGAGAGTTTCTCACAATCGATCATCGACAAATGACCCCCCTTGCTCTTTAAATAGAGATCATGGACCAATCAGGTGTTAAGCCACATATCAATGTAGTCGTTAAGATCGAGGAGAATATGAACCGTCAGATCACTCTATGTCAAGAAGATATCGTGACCGTCAGATTTCCTAACTGCAAATGCATACTAATGAAACACAATTTTACCCAACGACACAATAGACCAAGTTGATATTAACTAACTCCTAAGTGTCTAAATATCCTAACATCCCCCTTTAAGAACAACTTGGGATATGATTGAAATATTTACAAAGACGACACAATAGGTGAAGGAATGAGGTATTAGAGGCTATCCCCCCTTAATGACAACTTCTTGAACTCCTAACATAGATCAAAGTTTGGAAAAATTCGCTTCTGTAAGAGACTTTGTGAAAATGTCTACAACTTGATCATCTGTAGGGAAAAAGAGCACTTCAATAACTCGATCATGAATGAGCTTTCTGATGAAGTTCATGTGTAGCTTGATGGCACTTCGATTGTTGCACTAGAGGGTTGTCGGATGTTGTTGTTGGAATCCAATATTTGAAAGGATCTATCGAAGCCACAAGGCTTCTTGACTTGCATTAACCATTGCTCGGTACTATGCTTATGCTGAAGAAAGACCAATTGGCTATTTTTTCTTACAGGCCCAAGTGATAGGTCCTTAACCAAGGTTGAAAACATAACCTGCAACAGACTTTCAATCATCAGGGTCGTTGGCCTAATCTGAATCAGTGAAACCAACCAATAAAGGAGTCCCCCTCGAACTATAATGTATCACAAATAGAATTGTACCCCAGACATATCAAAGTATTCTTTTAGTTTCTTTTCAATGTCTTTCATGGGGTGTTTTCATATAATGGGCAACAAGAACAATCGTAAAGGAAAGATCAAGACGAGTATGCGTCAAATATAAGAGGCTACCAACTAACTGACGATACAAAGTGGTATCAACTTTAAGAGAATTACAGGTGGAAGCAAGTTTGACTCCAGACTGGAAGGGAGAAGGGGTTGGTTTACAATCTTCCATGTGAAAGTGACGAAGAAGGCCACAAGCATACTTAGACTGGGAAAGACAAATTCTTTCTTTGGTTTGCAAAACTTGGAGGCCAAGGAAATAGTGCAAAATGCCTAAGTCTGTCATTTCAAAGTTCTTCTTAAGACTGGTTTTCACATGGTTTAATATTTTTGGGTCACTGTCTGTGAGGATAACGTCATCAACATAAAGAACAAGGATTATGAAATGGCTTCCTACTTTCTTGGTATAGAAATTAGGATCATAATGACATTTAGAAAATTTGGTGTTAAGAAGAAAGTTGTGCATTTTGGCATACCAAGATCGAGGAGATTGCTTAAGACCATAAAGAGATTTAGTAAGGTGGAAAACAAGGCTAGAGTCATTCTGGACATAGCCAGGAGGTTATTCCATGTAGATTTCTTCTTGCAAATCCCCATGCAAGAATGCAGATTTGGCATCCATCTGATAGACCTTCCATTTATGTGAGGCTGCAAGGGATAGAACAAGGTGGATGTAATTCATTTTATCTACATGGGAAAAGGTTTCATTATAGTCAATTCCTTCAACTTGGGAGAATCCTTAGGCAACTAACCAAGCCTAGTGTCTTTCAACACTTCCAACTAATGCATACTTAGTTTTGAGATGTGATACCATGTTCGACAACACAAGTATTCCAACAGAGGATTAACACCTTCAATAACCACTCACACAACTAGATCAAAGATCAACACACCGATATTTTCATGTGGTAAAACCCCTATGGGGAAACATCCATGGCCCCAACCAACATGGCCACTTAGAGAAATTTATGAATGCAAAATAAAAATTTATAGAGAGATTTAAAAGAGAGTTTCTCACAATCGATCATCGACAAATGACCCTCCATGCTCTTTAAATAGAGGTCATGGACCAATCGAGTGTTAAGCCATGGATCAATGTAGCCATTAAGATCGAGGAGAATATGAACTATTGGATCACTCTATGTCGAGAACATATCGTGGCCATCGGATTTCCAAATTGCAAATGCATACTAATGCATACCAAGGAAACACACTTTTACCTAGAAACACATTAGACCAAGTCGATCTTTGACGAATTTTTAAATTACTTACTAATTAACTTAGTGAGCAATTGAAGAGTTGTACATTTAATTATCAATCTGAGTTCGTATCTTACTTACGAACTATCGTGCACCATATATGCAAGAGTAGTGTTGTTTTTGCTAAGAGTTGTAGTACTTTTAATGCCACAAATCAAGGATTCAAGATACTTAATTAAGTCATGAAACTATATTGTTCCCTGAGTTGCAGAAAAGTAAATATCACACTTGCAGGAAATAGAAGTCACACTTGTGGAATTTAAATCACACTTACAGAAAGTAAATCACACTTGTTGAAATTAAATCAAACTTGCATAAAAGTAAATCACACTTGCAAAATTTAAATCACACTTACAAAAAGTAAATCACACTTGTGAAATTTAAATCAGTCTTGCATAAAGTAAATCACACTTGCAGAAATTAAATCACACTTGCAGAAAGGAAATCACTCTTGTGAAAGTAAAATTATGCTATGATCTACTTGTGACTTTCTCAAGACTTATAATAATGACCCTGTTTTGTTGTAACAATTACATGTTCACACATTCAACAACAATCCAATATAATATCAATCCCAAACTGTTGAAGACTAAAACCATCACAAGTTAGAAAACAAACAAAATGAAGTGCAACTGCAAGTAGAGTTGCAACACGAAAGAAATCACAGTAACATGAGTTGCAATAATGAAGCTTAAATGTGAAGGAATTTACAGTGATGCGAGTTGCAACAATCGAGTTGAAACTCAAGAGGTTGTAACAATGCGAGTCATAGCAACCGGGATTGCAGCCACATATATAGAACAATGCAAACAACAAGAGTTGTAGTAATGTATATGATTGCAACTTTCATAATTCAAATCGACACTGAATTGAAATTGACATTATAAAGAAACTAAACATCAACCATACTTGAATTGTGATGAACTATTCTACGCATCTTGAATTGCAACAAATTGAGAAAAACAAAACAAGTATGGAATAAAATGAACATAATTGAAACAATAGATCCCATTGTTTAATATACAGGCAATACCTAACTAATGAGGGGGCCCTACCCCCTTATAAAAGGCATTGAGATACAAAATTAGATTCACATGATCACCAACACATCAATACTGGAACAAGAGAAGAACGAGAATTATATTGCAAAAATCTGAAAGTTACAATAACAATTGAATGATATCACTAGAATAATTCTTCCTCCTTAGCTCAATGGAGATAGGGTATTTATATAGTACAACTAATGTCTAAAGTAGAATAGAGGGACAGATGGACAACCATGAGAATTGGTTGTTCATCTGTTTACATTGAAACCAAATTTTAGTAAGAATCGTGCCTGTGCTAACTCTGATCAGTTGAGCAATAGTTGGTAGGAAAGTCGATTTCTCTTTTGGTTGTCCACTTGCCTCCTTTTGATTTCCAATGTGAGAATTGTTTCCTAACCATCGACTATAGTCTTGGTTGTTATGTTGGCAAACCTTGTACTCAGAATCCCAGCAACGATAGACTCCAATGGAGAGTGTTCTTGGAGTTGCAGTCATTGTCCAGAGTCACGAGAATAAAGAGTGCACTTGGAGTTGCAGTCGTTGTCTAGAGTCGCAGCAACAAAGAGTGTGCTTGGAGTTGCAACCATTGTCTGGAGTCACAACAATAGAAAGTGCAATTGGAATTGCAACAGTTGGATTGTGTCCGAAATCGCAACAATGGAAAGGGATTGAAACCACTGTAAGGAGTTGCGGCTATTATATTACTCATGTGCAACATTATTAGTACATGAAAGTAGCAAGTTCCTTTAAGAAATATGCAAGAATATCATATAAATGGCATAAGGGGAAAGATTCATACCTTAATGAAAAGTAAGGCAAAACTGGATAAGGAAAGTATAAAAAAGGAATTCATCAATGGAAAATGGTAAGCAAAAAGGTATTAGACGGGTGTTGAAAGTATGCCAATTTAAGCACCCGTCATCTCCCCCAGCCCAAAATTGTTGCATATCCCTATGCAACCAAAAAACACTAAGATTTTAGAGGAATCGAGGTGACCATGGAGGTCACTGACACCACAGTCTTCTTATGTTGTTTCCTCCTTCTTTTCACTGGTGTCATCATCTGCTATGACTCCTCTGTTTTCTGCTAATTCCTGCTCTATTTCTCTCAAAGTGGCCTCATAAACTAACATAAAATGTGTAGCATGGATAGCTACTTTCGTTGTTTATTTTATTTGAGATATTTCTTGTGAGTTGGTGAAGGGTTCCCCTGAAACAAGAGGATTTGTTGCAGGGTAACCTAATTTCTTAGGTGCCCTCTGTTCAACGAGGTCATCTTTCAACATTTTCAAATTGAGTTGTAGCTTCTAGTTATTCATTCTTAACATTATGTTTTTCTTGAATAAAGGTGCATAAATGGGTAAGGAATGTGGGATGCTTACCCATGTGGTAGTAATCTTCCCCTGAGGCTCAACAATCTTAGTTGATTCCTATTGTCTCTATGCTTGTGCATCAACTGAGTCATATCCACAAGTGTTTTCTACTGGATCAAACTCTTGTGCTTCCTGTCCTTCCTTTTCTGAATCCTGTGAGTGGGTAGGTCGTTCCCCAAGAGTGCCTCCGACTAGTTCTAGTGTAACAGTAGGGGCCTCTTGTTCTAACTCTTTCTTCTCCTCTTGATTATCATTCGTTTCATCAAGAGTGCCTCTTGTTGGTTTAGAAGGAGGCACTAGTTCTTGTAGAGGAGATTGTGGATCGACATAATGCCCTGCTTATTCCATCTGTGCTTCTTGGGACTTGGAAATTTTTTCTTGAGGAGTTCTCTCTATTATTTCTTGAGGAAAAACAAGATCCCCTGTCTATTGTGATTCTTCCTTTTGTGTTGTATCCTATGCCTCTCTTGCAACATGTTCTCTATAAGGACTCCCCATTGGTTCTTCTTTGTCTGAATATGCAGCAAGGAGGACAATAATCCCTTCTCCTAGAGTTCCTTGTTCTGGTTTTTGTGTGTTAGCCAAGGCCTCGTCAACTTTCAAGTTGATACCCTCTGTTGGTTCTTGTGTGTCAACAAAGAGTTCTATCTCGACTACTTCTTATGTTTCCTAATCCTCATTATAGGCTTGTTCTTTCGGCTCAACATTTTTTATCCTCTTACGCTAAGTTGTAGCCACATGGTTGGTTCTTCATTTCTTTGGAATGAGGGTTTGCCTCTTTGTAAGCCCTCTGATTCTCTTTGTAGGAGGCTTGGTGGCGGTTACCTCAACATCGTTTTCATGGTCTTCCTTCATCGGAGTTGCAACAAGTTGGCCCCTTTTCCCAGTTGTCCTTCAAGATGTCTTTGACGAAGGAGTTGCAGCAGCTAGGCTCACTGTGTCCGCGACCTCATTATCTAGTGGAGGAGTTGCAACCATGGCCTCTTCCGGTGCTAGAAGTGCAACCATTACCTAAAGTGAAACCACTTTGTCCTCAGAGAGTATAATATGGGGTCAAATGACATTATTCTAAGTACGACCTTATAAGGTCATGGTGTAAGATGGTATCCCTGGGGTTCATTTCTCTTTGGACGAGTGCTGCCATTGTTTGCAGCGTTTTGGACAAGAAGTATGGCATGTTAATTGGTCTATTGTGTCGAAGACAATCAAGCAGTTGAATATGTTGTACATAGACAATTCCATAGTGACCTTCGTAGGTGAAATATTGTTGTACGAAGATAGCCACGTCTTTCCAGGGGTGTGGCAGATACCGAAGTTTGAATCATGTACCTTTCTTAACCAAAGCCTCTCTAGGTTCGAGAAATTTCCTCGAAATTTTAGGCTGTGAAGTCCTTTTGGTGTACCATCTTTCGCCTAACCTTGGTAAACCAATGTCTTCTGCTAGTGTCTCTTCATTGTCTTCTACCTGAGCACCTGCTACCATGGAGTGTTTGGCTCTATAATTCAAGGATAATTCCAGAGCTATTTGATCATCATATTCCTGTAAGTGTTGCACTTATTCCATCCAACCGACTTGTTGTAGAATTTATCTAATGTTATCATAGGCCTCAATCAACAATGCTTCTGTAGGTTCCCTGTGTATCAATGATCCACCCATGGTTCCTTCTTCTTGATAACTCTGATTGCTTATGTTTGCATGGGAGATAGGTGTTAATCAGGTGGCGAGTTTCGAATTGCGACAATAACGGTGGTAGATATGGTAATGAGAGTGCAAGGTTTCCATATTTGGTAATGATGGTGTAAGGTGGCCGCTAGTGATGTTGTAACTAAATTTGATCATTAAACGAGCATGATTAACTCTCATGTACAAAGTTTCACTAGCCGCTACAAAGTTGCAATCATGTTAATCACACCTTTCATACCTGACAGATCTAACGATCCCAAATTAACATGATCGATGACTCTTAATCGTTTTTGGAAGTGAAGTTACCCATGCTTTAATCAAATAGTTGATACCCGAAAGATCTAATGGTTCTAACATTGTCAAGATCAATAACCCTAATTAAATTCGGGCTCAAACTTAACCACCAGTTAATGAATACT
Source organism: Picea engelmannii (assembly GCA_009831015.1). Classification (NCBI taxonomy): domain Eukaryota; kingdom Viridiplantae; phylum Streptophyta; class Pinopsida; order Pinales; family Pinaceae; genus Picea; species Picea engelmannii. Next base: position 555,792 of record ML794973.1, on the reverse strand, counting down.
TGCGCATCCAAAAATCTAACGGTTGTTGGACAACTGAGAGGGGGGGTGAATCAGTTGTTACCGTGCTTAAACAATTACGCTTATTTTAAACTCTTTACAGAGCACTCAATGACAATCAAAATAATGCAGGGAAGTAAGCAATAGAACATTCAACATCATTCACACATATGAGATACACAGAGACAAATATTTCCT
>ML794973.1:537722-553694 GCA_009831015.1 Picea engelmannii | reverse complement strand
GGCGTTTCGACATTTCTGTGTTGAAGTGTTTCGACACTCCAAGTCACGAACCCCGAAATTTTCGACGTTTCACATTTCGCAACTTCGGGACTCCTATGATGAAGAGTCTTGACTCTTCATGTTGCGATCGCCAAAACTTTAAAATCGAGTCAGATCAACGGTCCACAATCTTGATGGTTCGACAGTTCATATCTTTTCGTGATTTCGCATATCGCGAGTTCCTGCCGTGAGTTGCTTCCTTGACTCCTCCAACTCCCGGTATTCGAAACTCCGAAATGGAGTCAAATCAATGGTCCACAATCTCCCTTTGATCAATGACTCAGATTAAGTCGTGGTTTCACATTTCGCGATTTCGTCATTCTTGTCGTGAGTGTTCTTGACACCTCCAACTCCCGGTATCCGAAACTCTGAAATGGAGTCAAATCAACGATCCAAAATCTCCCTTTGATCAACGACTCAGATTAAGTCATGGTTTCACATTTCACGATTTTGACATTCTTGTTGTGAGTGTCCTAAACACCTCCAACTCCAGGTATCTGAAACTCCAAAATGGAAATTAAGTCATGGTTTCACATTTCGCGATTTTCTGCCGTGAGTTGCTTCCTTGACTCCTGGAGTTTACGCTTCTGAATGGGATCCAACAATCACTTGTTGAACTTTCCATTGCCATTCCATTATCCCTGCGCTGCTGGTCATGATCTTTTCCATCAATGAAAAACATGCATACTCTGCACTATCTCTTCTAATCTTATCGAGCTTGCTCTGCTGCGTCTTCCCAAAATACTTCTGGTGCTCGCCTGGCACATTCTTCCTATACTTAAGCCATCGTCGTTGTTGTACTTGCCATCAATGACAAGAATATGCTACCTGTAAAACATGCCAACAACGGTTATGTAAGAACTTAATCTAACAGTTCAAATTCCTTTCGGGACTAAACATGTGTATACTTTAAAGGATTATGTACTATCTGAATTAATCAAGCGACGACACGTTGATTCCACTTATCGTTCATGGTTAAAGTTACAACTCATTACATCAGTTGATTGAAATTTTCCTTGTTTCGTTACCTCATTGATGTTATTGGATATTTTGATTGATTATGATATTGTATTAAATCTTACCTACCTTTCATATTTAACTTTACAAGGGATACCCTCTCTGGCTTCTATATTTTTTTAAGAGAGCCTAAAGTGGGAAGAGGCTTCTAAAGGGCCTCATTGGGTGCCTTGGCATTGTTCTATAATAAGAACAACTCGAGGGACAACAAGTGGAATGATAATATACATTATGCCATATAAAACTAATCATTAAACATTCTTATTGGAACTCGTACCTATATGTTCTTACCTCACATGGCGATACAAGCATGGTGTTAATGAAGTTGTGGCGGTGGAAGGAGGAGTCACGTCAATGGTCTTAACCATAATTGCAACATCACCATTGTTGGTTCTGTCAACTGGAAGTGTAGTAATGGTGACACTGACAAAGTGCAAGCTACAACCAGAGTCGCAACAACCGGAGTTGCGGCGACAGAGCTACAACATTGAGAGTTGCAGAAATTGGTGGTGCATCCTCAGCCATGTAGATGGGAATTTCAACATCATTGAAACAAAAGAAAGGTGTGGGAGAGAAGAGTGAAAATAAAGTAAAGTTGCAAGAAGAGTTGCAACAATGCGAGTTGCAACGATGAATATGCAATAATGGAAATGAGAGGGGCGAGGCTTAGAAAATGAAGTAGAGATACAAGTGGAGTCACAACAATGGGAATGAAAGGGGATAGGTTTGGAAAATGAAGTAGAGCTGCAAGTGGAGTCGCATCAACGAGAATATTTTCAATAAGGGGAATTGCAGCAAAGGAAAATGCAACAACAAGGGTAGTTGCGGCAAAGGGAGTTGCAACAATGAGAACTGCAACAACATAATAGTTGCGGTAAAGGGAGTTGCAACAACGAGAACAATTGTAGGAAGGGGAATTGCAACAAAAATAATATTTGTAGCAAAGGGAATTACAAAAATATGGAATTGCAACAACATGGATAGTTGCCAAAAAGGGAATTGCAGAAACATGGATAGTTGTGGCAAAGGAAGTTGCAACAAAGGAAATTGTGACAACGAGAATTGCAGCAACATGATTTGCAACAATAGGAATTGAAACAATATGAATTGCAACAACAAGATTTGCAACAACATTGTTCTCCCTTGCATATCCTGATTTTTTTTTTATTAGAAACAAATCAAAGCTTTATTACAATTTGTTGACAAGGATCTTGACATAACCATCATGAAACCGTGAAGTTGCCTTCTTGTTTATTTCGATTTTTTTTTGTTTAATGCACTAGCTAGGTTGTTTTTCACAATTTTTTTTAAAGAATAAATGGAGATTATCCAGTTGGGATTCGTTCTTTGTGAACGAGTTCCAAATCACTATCGGGCCATCCATTTACAATCTTCCAAAAATATGATTCAATTGACAAGGGTCTATGATATAAGTGAATTCTATGTCCATTATCCATTAGATGAATTCTGTATTTATCTATGGTACTTTGTTTGATGGCCCCACTATCATATATTGTATCAATATCATATGGACCGAGCCATCTGGTGTGAGATTTTCGTCGGAAGTCCTTAAACCTGGAATCATATAGTATTGCCCAGTCTCCAACTTTGAACTTCTTTTGCTTGATAAACTTGTCATGCCATCTGGCCCTTTGGTGTTTTATCACTGTGTCTTGGTGTAGGGCATCCTGTCGTAGCTTATCCAACTCGTTAATTTGAACCAATATTTGTTTCTAAGCCTCTGATAGGTCCAACCCAAGTTGTATTTTTGTCCTAAGTGTATGGATTTTTGTCTAAATGAGAAGTAGTACTTTTTCCCCATATACTAACTCATAAGGTGTGCATCCTTTAGTAGTTCTCTAGGTGGTTCTGTAGGCCCATAAAGCTTTGGGGAGTCTATTGTCCCAATCTTTGAGGTGTAGTCTGATAGTTTTAGTGATAATGGCCTCAAGGATCTTATTAGTTCCCTCTACTTGTCCAATTTCCTGTGGGTGATATGGTGTTGTCACTTTGTGCTTGATTTTATAGTTTTCCATCAAATCTATGACAAGTCGTGATGTGAACTGAGTTCCTCCATCGATCACTATCTTTCATGGTATCCCGAAAGTTACAAATATTTCTTCATGGAGAAAATCCAGTACTGACTGCTTGGTTTCTGTCAGAAGTGCTTTTTCCTCCATCCATTTTGTAACATAATCCATATAGACAAGGATGTAGGAGTGCTGAAAGTAAAGGGGATTTATTGGTCCCACAAAATCAACGGCCCATTTGTCAAAAGGTTCTAACACTATATGTGGTTGTAGCGAAATTTCATCTGCTTGTACGGGTCTACCCATGCAATGAAAGTTGTCTCACCTCTTCACATACTCTTTAGTGTCTCTGAAAAGTGTGGGCCAATAATATACTTGATGGAGTGCCTTGTACCCAATCCTTTTAGCTACAAAATGGCACCCACATGGCCCATCATGAAAGGATTTTAGTATCTCATGGACTTCATCCTCCTGTACACATCTTCTGATAATCAAGTCAAGCCCAGTGTAGAAGAGGCAACCATCAATCCATGAAAACATTTCACTTTTCCTGACTATACTTTGTTATTCTTTGGGAGTCAAAGGACGCAGAAGCTTGCTTGCAACCAAAAAGTTAGAAATATCTTCAAACCAAGGTGAGTTAGTAGATATTACAGAGACATGTTTATCTAGAAAACAATCTTCTACTGGAGGTTCATTCTCATTGGATATTATTCTATAAATAAAGTCAGCAACTGCATTATCTTTTCCTGGTTTATCTAGGATGGTAATATCAAATTCTTGTAATAAAAGCAACCATCTAGTGACCTTTCCATTGGTGATTGGTTTGTTCATTAAATATTTAATAACAACATGATCAATATGAAAAACTACGGAATATCCAGTAATGTAGTGCCTAAATTTGTTTATCGCATAAATAACAATAAACTCTTTCTCAGTTACTCTATAGTTCAATTCTGCAGGTGAGATATTATTACTGACATAGTAAATTACATATGGGTCATTTCCTTCCAGTTGTTCTAGAACGGTTCCAACGACGGTGTCTGGCGTCTATGGAGATGTGGAATGGAAGGGACCAATGAGGTACTTGTAAAACAGGAGCTTCAAACACTTAGATTTTCAATTCATTAAGTGCATGCTAGCATGTCTTTGTGCATACAAACTCAATATATTTGTTAAGTAAAGCAAATAAAGGAGGAGCAATACGTGGAATTTTTTCAATGAATCTACAACAATAACCAACGTATCCCAAGAAACTTCGTACCTGCTTTTGCGAAGTTGGAGTTGGAAAATTTAATATTACCTTTACTTTTTCTGGATCAACTTGAATACGTTTGGCTTAGATGCGATGTCCTAGTACGATGCCATTAGTTAACATCATCACACATTTTTCATTATTGAGGGCGTCATTTGACTCTTTGCACCTTATCAATGTGTTCTCTATATTGTCTAATGCATCATTGAATTCATCCCCATATGTTGTGAAATCATCCATATATATTTCTACACAATCATGAATTAGATTAGAAAATATACCAATAACATCTGATTGAAAGGTGGCAGGGGTGTAACATAATCCAAATGGTAGAACATGGTAGGAAAATGTTTCGAAGGACAGGTGAACGTTTTTTTCTCTTGGTCTTCGAGTGCGATTTGGATCTGGTTATATCCATTGAATTCGCCGAGGAAATAAAATTATTTCTTCCCTGCTAATGTGTCCAGGACCTAGTCGATAAAAGACAATGGGAAGTGATCTTTATGTGTTTCTTTATTGAGTTCTATATAGTCAACACAAATTCTCCATTTACTATTTTTATTTTGTACCATGAAAAGAGAGGAGACTCACTGACCATTAGAAATTGGATAGATGAAGTTAGTTGTAAAAAATTTCTGTAGCTCTTCTTTGACTATGTTCTTTAGGGTAGGGATCATTCAGTGCTAGGGTTGATGAATGGGCCTGTATCCTTCCTTAATATATATTTGATGTGTGCATAAGTCGGTATTGATCCCCTTAATGTTAGAGTAATCCCAAGTGAAGGCATCACTGTGCTTTTGCAACATTTTAACTAATCGCTCTTTTTGTTACTCGGTCAATCCTTGGTTGATTTTCAAGGTTTTTGCTAGGCTAATTTATATGGTTTCAATAAGGGACCCTTGATATTTTCTTCATGGGGATTCATGTTTGATGGGTGAGATGCTTGTTGAAGCTAGAGAAGCCTATGTTTCTGGTTGCATAACCTACTCAAGAATATGTGTGTTTCCCGAGGAAGAGGAAGAGGCTATAAAATCGTTGATTTTGTTGTCCTCTATTTGATCTCTTATGGATAAGTATTGGTTTATGGAGAGGAATTGATGGGCTTCCCCTTCTTTATCACTATCGTCTCTGTCAACCCAAAGTGGTGTTTCTAGATCTATGTTGGGTTTGGCGGGAGGATAGAGGGTTAATTGTTTTGTGGATGTCCCGTGGGATATGGTCACATTTCCTAACCTATAACTGATGTAGCCATAAACAGTGGCCAACCAAGGCCGTCCCAGGATTAGAGGATACCCACCTAGAGAGGTTTTTGATTGTAGGACCATGAAGTCAGTGGGATATTCCCACGAATCCACAGAGATCACTATATCTTCTAAGATGCCCTCTGGTTTAATGGTTGATCTGTCAGTGAGTTGAAGTATGGTTGGGGTTTCCCTAAGGCCTATAAGACCTAAGGCTTGCACAGTCTCGTGTGTCATAACATTGATGGTAGCCCCTAGGTCGATTAATGTGTTACTAATAAGTGTATTTTTTATCTACACATTAACGAATGGACTACCAGGGTCAGAGTATTTAGTTGTGAGAACTCCCCCCATCATTAAATATGATTTTTTTCCCATGACATCAACGGTTTGGGGATCCTTTCATTTCCTAGTGGGTTTCCTCAAGAAACGTTCCTGTACCGATTTTGAATATATGGGCACATCCTTGATGGAATGAAATAGCGGTATTTGGACACACACATTTTTTATTTCTCCCAAAAAGTCAAACTTGGGTTGAGTAAAAGGTTTTTCTACATTTAGCCTTTCTGGATAGGGTGGGTTTTGAAGTTCAGGGTGGGAATTCTCAACTTTTGAAGGTTGCTGATAATGTTTTCGTTCTAATTCTTCATTTTGAACATCCTCATTCAAAACTTCAATGCGAATACGAGGTTGTTCCTTAGTTATTGTTTTCCTTGATCGAAGGTGAATATCATTGCATTCCAGGGAAGAGATGGAATAAGTTGGGTAGGTCGCAAGTCCAACAACTTGTGTTGGTTCGCCTGGCCTTCTGTTATTCATGTTAGGGATGGGTTGTGCAGGTAGTTGTGGTCAAGGAGGGGCGGATGTGGATGCCTGCATCTGGAGAGGAGGAAGGAGTTGCATGGGTGACGATGCCATGGGTTGTTGAGTTCCTCATATAGTAGGGTTTCTCCATCCCTGCTTTCATAACTGGTTTGGAGGAGGAGGAGACACCCATTGTTGTGTTGGAATACCCCATGGTTGAGAAGCATATTGCATGGAAGGGTTAGTCCAATATGAATTGAAATATTTAGATTGATGATGGATCATACCTTGAGGTTTAGGCTGCTAGGGTCGCTTCTGAGAGACATAGCATAAATGTTCTGGTTTTTTGGATTTATGGTAGATATGTTTTAGTCCTGGTAAGGATGGAAAGTTATGAGTAACATGGTCCTTGTTGCATATTCCACAAACCTCGATATGATCCAACAAACATTCTTTCCATAGGTTCTTCATTTTTCATTTCAGGCAAAAGATAGCCAAATCTCGTTCTATCTACTCCTCCTTATTCTTCATTTGTAGTGTATCCAGTTGGGATCTCAGGGAACTAAGTATGTCGGTCTTGAAGTATTCTAACATGTTCCCTATTTTTTCTCTTGTGACTCCACTCCCAACAATTTTTCCCATTCTTGCTAGTATATCTCTTGGTCCTTGGCCTATTTTTTTTATGTTCCTTTGGAATACTTACGACAAAGTTCCAAGATAGCGTCGCATTCTAACTGAGAAACATATCTCCCTCCCATCAAGTTTAGGGTTTCTATTCAATCATCTCAAATTCCTCCTAGAAATACATTTCATGTCTTAGGAGCCAAGTCTCATTGCTTTTCCTTCTGCAGGTTATAGGTGAATCGTTCAACATAATCTTTGAGGCTCTCATCTTCATGTTGCATCGTCTTGAAAACTTCCTCTCTTCTTTCTTTATCTTTGTAGTAGTCTTGGTACTTGTCTAGAAATTTCTTCATCATTTGGTCCCATGAGTGGGTTCTATCTTTTCCAAGACCCATGAACCATCGTAGTGCAATGCTCTTGAGTGTGGTGGGAAAACGTTTCAATTTCTGGGTGTCTGTCACATAGTTGTAGCTTCTACAAAGTACACCGATCTTGAAGAGGAAGGTATCATGATCTTCTTTAGATAACTCATGAAAGTTTGGCAAGGCTAACTGACGGATGTTCTTCATCTTGGTCTCCTCATCTGTTTCTTTGATAGAAAATCCAAAATTTGAGGGTTCCTCCTTGAAAATATTGTGTGCCATTTATTTCTGAGGGTTTTCCTTTGTTTCTGAAGGTGCCTCAAGAAAAAGGAACTCTCTGGAGTGATATTGTTCAATGATATTCTCTTCTAAAAGTGGAACCTCTATGTGCAGAGACCCTTGTACAATCTCTGATTCCTAAGGAGATTCTTCAAGGTTATTCTTGGCAAGAAAACTTGTTGTAGGTGATAAATAATTTGGTTGATTAAGCTCCTTTCCCTCTTGTGATCAACCTACACTATTAGCTTTTCAATAGTTTTTGGAAGAGCTAATAAATCTGCATTGCTGATCTCTAACTCTGCTCATAGGAAAAACTAGAAAAACATTCTACGAATTGTTGAAAAGAAATCATAACACTTAAAATGGAAATATAAACAACTTACTAAACACCTACTTCTTTTGACGATTCCTTGACAACGACGCAAAAAATGACGAACTTTTCAATTACTTCCTAATTAACTTAGTGAGCAACTAAAGTTCTATACATTTAATTATCAACCCAAGGTCATATCTTACTTATGATATGTCGTGCACCATATATGCAAGAGCAGTGTTTTTTTTGCTAATATTTGTAGTACTATTGATGTCACAAATCAAGGATTCAAGATACTTAATTAAGTCACCAAACTATACTATTCCTTGCAGAAAAGTAAATATCACACTTGCAGGAAAGAGAAGTCACACTTGCAAAATTTAAATCACACATACAGAAAGTAAATCACACTCGCTGAAATCAAATCAAGCTTGTGGAAAGTAAATCACACGTGCTAAATTTAAATCACACATGTAGAAAGTAAATCATACTTGTGAAATTTAAATCACTCTTGCAGAAAGTAAATCGCACTTGTATAAATTAAATCACACTTGCAAAAAGGAAATCACTCTTGCGAAAGTCAATTATGCTATGATCTACTGGTGACTTTTTAAAATACAATAATGACCCTGTTTTGTTGTAACAATTATGTGTTCGCACATTCAACAACAATCTAATATAATATCAATCCCAAACTACCAAAGACTAAATATATCACAAGTTAGAAAGCAAAGAAAATGAAGTGCAGCTGCAAGAGGAGTTGCAACAATGTGAATTGCAACAATGAAGCTGCAACACGAAATAAATCACAATAACATGAATTGCAACAACAAATCTTCAATGCGATTAAATTTACAGTGATGTGGGTTGTAGAAACCAAGATGAAACTCAAGAGGCTATAACAAGGTGAGTCACAACAATTGATATTGCAACCACATAGCTACAATGATGCGAACAACATGAGCTGTAGTAATGTATATGATTGCAAGTTTCAGAATTCAAATTGACACCGAATTGAAACTCACATTATAAATAAACTAAACATCAACCACACTTGAATTGCGATGAACTATTCTACGAATATGGAATTGTAGCAAATTGAGAAGAAAAAACAACTATGGAATACAATGAGTAGAATTGAAATGCTAGATCCTACTGTTTAATATACAGACAATACCTAACTAAGGAGGGGGCTCTACCCCCTTAGACAAGGAACTGATCTACAAAATGAGAATTGCACGATCACCAACACATCAACATGAGAACAAGAGAAGAACAAAAATTATATTGTAGAAATATGAAAGTTACAATAAAAGTTGAATGATATCACTAGAATAATTCTTCCTCCTTATCTCAAGGGAGCTAGTGTGTTTATATAGTACAACTGATGTCTAAAGTAGAAAAAAGGGATGGATGGATAGCAATGAGAATTGAATGTTCATCCGTTTACATTGAAATTGCTGAATTTTAGTAAGAGTCGGGCATGCACTGACTCCGATAAGTTGAGCGACAGTTGGTAGGCAAGCCGATTTCTCTTTTGGATGTCCACTTGCCTCTTGTCGCTTTCTCGTGTGAGGATTGTTTCCTAACTTCTGACTGTAGTATAGGTTACTATGCTAGACTAATTTGTACTTGGAATCACACCAACAATAGACTCGGAGTCACGACAACAAAGAGTGTTCTTGGAGTTGCAGTCGTTTTCTGGAGTCGCAACAACAAAGAGTTCACTTGGAGTTGTAGTCATTGTCTAGAGTCACAACAACAAAGAGTGTGCTTGGAGTTGCAGTCATTATATGTAGTCACATCAACAGAGAGTGCACTTGGAGTTGCAACAATTGCATTATGCCTGGAATCGTAGCAACATAGAGGGATTGTAGCCACTGTGAGGAGTTGCAACTAATGTATTACTCCTATGTAGAAATATTAGTACATGAAAGTAGCAAATTCCTTTAAGAAATATGCAATAATAGTGTATAAATGGCATATGGGGAAGATTCGTACCTTAATGAAAAGTAATACAAAACTTGATAAGGAAAGTATCAAAAAGGAAGTGTTCAATGGAAAATGGTAAGCAAAAAGGTATTACGGGTGCTGAAAGTAATATTGCGAGCTTCTCATGGGGAGGAATTTTGCAGTCCATGTCATGGAAAGTCGAAGTCTAGCCACGATGTTTAATCTCAGTGGGAAAATACTACGTGATACCTTGTAGTGGCAGAAGGAGTTGATGATTATTCTTCCCTTGCGTCGCTTGCATACAACCCCTGTGAAAATGGAAGAGCATGAGAGAGATCTTTCCTTCTTTAATTTTTCTTCAATGAACCATGATGGATAAGAAGAGAGTTCTTGATAATGGAGGGTTTGCAAAGTATAATGGATTTGTAGAATGGAGGGAAGTTGTGCTATTTTGACGAAGGTTAGGTGCCAAAATTTTAGAGAGTGCTCGTCATGTGTTTGATGAAATATTACTTGCCAATTGTTTGAAGAAACGCCTCAATGTTTTTGCTTGATGATGAGAACTACCGTGACATGAAGGATTACATACAAAGTTTTTGATGAAATGTTGTTGGTGTTCAACGAGGCTAAATACCACCAATATAATCATTCTGAGTTTCATTCTTTATCCTGTCATAATGTTACATACAAAGTGTTTGATGAAATGGCTGCAAGACAAGTGTTTGATGAAATGCTTGTTGAAAAAATGTTTGACAAAATCCCTGACAATCAAGTGAATGTTGAAACTCTTGATCTACCAGATAGATTTCATATTATGGTAAAGTCTATCCATGGGACTTGCATACTATTGTGGGTGAATTTCGTTGATTGTGGGCTTGATGTTAAGCAAAAATTGGAGCTATCACAAGGGATTCCCATGGATCAACAACATTTACTCTATGAGGGTAAACAACTTGAGCCTATTCGAAATCATTTATATATATATATATATATATATATATATATATATATATATATATATATATACACACACACACACACACACACACACACACACACACACTAAATTGTAAAGATTCAATCCTTATTTTGGTGCTACGATTGCGTGGAGGAATGGTTAGCTCTAGGGTGCCCTCAACCTCCAAACCTTTGTCTTTTAGGGATGTAATAAACAACAATTCTCCCACTCCTAATGTTTCAAAGCCTTTGCCTATTTCTAGTGCCTATATCATGGAATATGTTGAGGATGGTCAATATTATAGTGCGAGGTCAACTATCTACATTCCTTATAAGAAAAATATGTGGTCATTTAATTATTTAATAGGTATTGGCCTCCTAATTTGGCTTTATATTAGTGGATTCATACTTCTTGGACAAAGAAATGTGAGATCTCTCTTTGTTCCAATATTTTTTTTATGGTTAAGTTCTTTGATCATGTTGATGATTGAATAGTTTTTTAGGAGGGTCCGTAGTTTTGGGGAAATGTAGGGATTTTTATAATTCCTAAGTTCCTAGATTTTGATCCTGACTCCATGTCAATTACTATAATGCGAAGGTTCATCTCCCTAATATGCCATGCATTTACCGGTTTTTAGGATATTGGGAACTCTTTGGGCACTTACATCAAATTGAATCTTGAGAGAGCTTTGGAAATATTATGTACATATGCATGGATATGTGTTGAGACAGACATTAGTAAGGGTCTTCCAAACAAATTGTTTCTCAAGTGGAAAAAAATTACTACAATCGGGTTTTAGATTATGAGAACACAACATTTTGCTGCTAAATATTTCATCTATTGAGACATCTACAAGATTCTTGTCCCCATGCTCATGCTCATCCTCCCAAGAAAAAAAGGACAAAAGCAAAAAAAAAAAAAAAAANTTTTTGGAAAATGATTATGATCAAAATGATGATTAGCAATCACAAGTGCCAATAAGGAAATCCACTCCTCCTTCATGGGATAACATAGAAGACATGGATACCAAGATTTCCTCCTCGAATGAGTTAATTGTTATCGAATCCTCTTTAGGTTAAACAAAGGGACTTCATGAAACTAATTCATCTGATCATATAGAGAATTATTTTCCTCTATGAATCTCTATATACTAACTTCAAAATTATAGTTGGTTATTGAGGATCCTTCTTCAAGGGGTGGAAATACGTAACAAAGAAGAAGGGGGAAAATGGAAGAATTGATGATTTTTGTAAGGGAAAGAAATGATATGTATAGTTGAGGTGTAATTCTATTCCTATACTATTGTAAGTGTAATTTGCATATATACTCTTGTAAGTTCCTTTACCACTTGCCCTTGTTGTTTTGTATTGATCCATGAGCACCTAAGGAATGTGATTTCTTTCTTCAATGAATTAAAAATTGCAATTTTTTTTCTTAGAAAAAAAGGGTAATCCTCTACCTCAAATATTCACATTTCACATTGACCACCTTGTGAAGTTGTTTTAGATACTAACATATTATATAAATTTGCATTGACCATCCAATGAGGTTGTTTTAAACACTATCTTATCAAATGTTCACATCACATGTATGTTAAGCCTTTAGGAATTAAACCTCTCTATGTATAGAACTAACATAAATTCATCTTAACTTCGTATTTATTAAACATTAAGAGGTGAAACAATCTATGTTGAGGAAAATATATGAAATGATCTTACTAAAGAATTTTCAGATCTTGCTTGGCTAAAGAAAGATAGACGAGAATATCACCCTATGTTTATAGCCATAAAAAATTGTTTCCCAATCCACAAGTATTGGTTACAAATGCTTAGGATGAATTTTTTCTAAATGAAAGTTTGCTGAAAAATTCAATATTTATGTAATTTTCTGAATATAACAGATGCAGAAATAAATGTAGAGACAAAATTAAAAACACCAAGTTAATAATCAACACATATGAGACATAAAGCAATCGTTTATTCCATTCCAATTTATCAAAAGACTCGTTCTCTTTACAAAATTCCCCGAGGAATTTTGGACCAAAGTCAAACTTAGATGTCCTCGATGAAAACCATACAAAAGGATTTCTGAGAGAAAGTAAAAAAATGAACTTTAAAAGTTGGATAACCTTGCCATAGATTGTTGCCCACTCGACTTTGCACAATAGCCTTTATCAGTCATGAAAATTAATTCACAAACATACAAGTCTACACAGACTATCAAAGATAGATCAACACCTCTGAAAAACAAGTGTCTGAATGATGTAATTCAACCCTGAATCTTATTGTCTACAATAGGACCCTCCTATCATAAAAGAGAATTAGACTTTCAATGAATTAAAGAATGAATGAAAACTGAATTATCTCAATAAACTCAAAGAGCATACCTTAGTATGCTTTCTCCTTCTATTCTCCACTTGTTCCTCCTTTTCCTTTTGCCTTTAAACAATCAGAATTAGTTGAATTAGTTAAACTACCTCTTTAGTTAAGTTAACTAAAACTCAACCAACTTTTTAGTTAAGGGGGAAAAGTAATAAAATCATAATAAGGGTTTTCAATAAATAATAACTAGTAGGTGGGACCCCTTGTGACTCCCTTTAGTTCTTTAACAAGCATAACACAACTAGTTAATCAATCAAACACACTTCCTTATGGCTCCCATCATCACTCTCATAATTTGACAATTTATATCAATGATAATAAAAATTATATCCAAAAACATATTATCCATATATCCAAAAAATAACATGCTGTCCAAAATTTCTGAAGTCAACTGTTCTCAACAATCAATAAATAAAAACACTTAAAACCCATATTTTCCACTCTGGGAGGCAATCTTTCCCTTGTTGTTGCTATCACCCTTTGATTTCTCTGAATTTGCCTTACGCTGTGTGGAGCCTTTAGGCCTAATCTCACTGATAACATGAGAGCAATCGTCTCTCAAATGCATGCAGGATGACACAGATTTGGCATTATCATTTGAGGGAGAGGAGGGGGCAGTAACGACTTTTCCTTTATTAAGAGCATGGTGGGACTCAGTTTTTAACCTTTTGCTTGCATGGGAAGACTATACTGGTGAGTGGGCAGGGGATGCTTGGACATTTTGATTAACATGTGGAGGAGCAGGTAGAGATAAGTTAGGCTAGCCACGATGTTGGGAGACTGTCGGATGGACGATCTCTTACCATCCGTCATTTTCAGGGACTTCAGGTTGTAATGAGGCATGAGGGGGAACTGGGATACCAGGGACATGTGGGGCTTGGAAGGGGGGCCTTTCTAGCCTAGGTTGGACCACTCCTTGTCCAATTCAATTAAAAAATCCAGCTTGAAATAGTTGGCTCAAATCTTGCGAGTTTGCATCAAAATGTATAGAAAGCCTTGGCCTTCTAGGGCCCCCGTCCCAATTTCCTCTTCCTCTGTTACCCCGACCATGGCTACCTCTGCTAATAAAGCTCATTCCTGTTATGAATTATTGATTAGCAACTAGATTCTTCAATAACCATACATGGCATCTCTTTAAATATGAAACAAAGTTTGGCTCAACAATACATCAAACTCATGCAATCCATACAAATCGTTTAATACTTATCAATGAGCAGGAGGTGAACAAAGGTTCTAGGATATGTGAGGGATTGTATTGAGCAAAAAGTGTCAAAATGAAGGGGGGTAGATCATGATTACTGCTCAACAAATCATCAATCGATCAAATGTATCGTAAATCAAAAGAATACATCATTGTAACTCATCCCTGTGTCATCCTTTAACTGCTATAATACAGATTTTAACTTAACTATAATTTAATTTTAAGAACATGGAGCGGATAGTGAATATGGGAAGGTGAGGGGACTTGCAATGTGCGAAAAGTGAGAGAATGGTAGGAAAAAATGAATATTGTTCATAAAACAAATCAAGTAATCCATAAAAACAACTCTGTATTCAATACAAAAGATACCAATACCAATTAAACAATTACCATGTGTCAAAATTGTTCACTGTTCCACATTCAATTTCTTTAAACTTCTTAATTAACACAGTCTGTAATCATACTCATAATCACTATGACTTTCAACATTCCTGTTAAGAGAATACTTGGTCTCTTTCATTTCCTTTCCTTTCATTTAAAACAAAATCAAAAGAAACACATAGCCACATTGCTCCACCTCTATCCATCATATATCTCTATAAAATATCAAACATTGTCCATAATTCACAATCGCCCAAATAAAACATATACACAGTTCCTTTTTCCAAATTGAACAAACTTTTAAAACTTGCCCGATTTCATGCCCTTTTCCATTATATTAACCAATAAAACTTTGCAATGAAACCATAATATAAAACCTCGAGCTTCATCACTGATGATGCAATTAAATAAAACATGCACGATGCCTCCATAATAGATACACAATGAGACAACGAAATCACAGTCATCAATTTCCACAATTTGCCATGATCTTGATCAGGACTAGTGAAACACACAACAATCACCAACTTGCAATTGACACCATGATGAAAGGACAGATCAATCCAAAGCATAAAAAAAAAGAGGCAACCCTCTGACTGTACATTATCACTCATCCCCGATTAGAACTTTCCAACCAACTTAATCAAACGAGTTCCATATAAGTACTCAAAGCACCTGTCATAATCACTCAACCGATCTATGATAGCCAACAGGATGCCCGACAAGAATGAGAATAGTTGGGGATTATTAAAATCAGTCTCTGTAACAATGAATACAAAGAAGTAATCAAGAGTTCGCTCGGTCATCAAAAGCACAGAGAGACTGGAGGTCAAACATATCAACCAATAGGAAGAGACCCTTCGATACAAGCACGGTAGAACCATAAGGCTCCTTATAACTTTGGTCTGTGCAATAGCGCAACAGTTCAATAACGGGTAGTGTAGGAAAACGATGCAGAGGAGAAGTGAATGTCCACTGGATAGTGACAAGTACCCTAGAGCACACAAAGGTATACTCTATGCATTTCTCAAGGACCGAATCAATGTATAACAATGCCAGTGGGAAAGTTGGCCCGAGGCATAACTTATATCACCAAAAAACCATATATCTTGGCATAATGGCCACCCTATAAAC
>ML794973.1:499986-531349 GCA_009831015.1 Picea engelmannii | reverse complement strand
TAACAGAAATGAAACTGCAAAATTTAAAACAACAAAAATAAAATGTCAGAAATTCAAAGCAGAAGGAAAACTACTAAAACTAAAGCATCATTAAAAATTGTTTTGAAATCAGAAATGAAAAAGCAGTAATAAAACTACCAAAATGATAACAGAACTGAACTACTAATATACAAAGCAATCCAAACAACGTTTAAACTTTTCAAGTTGGTTCGACGTAGTGTTTTAAATGAGAACCGTTAGTGCTGTAGGAAAACAATCACTCTTGTAAATCTTTTAGAATGTAAGAGTTTGTACCCGGGACAAAAGAGATCTTGAAATGACCCAACCATAACTCTTGAAACTTCGAGACAATTGACAGTCTTTTAGAGTACACGATTAGATCATCGAGATAGATATGAATAATCTTGCCGATCAAATCGTCAAAAGCTATTTGCATAGGTATTTGAAAAGTGGCACCTGCATTAGATAAGCCAAAAGGCATACGTTCATGAGAAAAGGTACCCCAACGAGTAATAAATGTGGTTTTATATTTATCTGCCCTTTTTACCTTGATTTGATTGTAACCAGAAAAATCGTCAAGTAAGGACATCATTTGTGACCCTGCAACTTGCTGCAAAATTATTTCCATATTAGGGAGAGAAAAGTGATCTTTTATACTAGCCCGATTTAATGCGCGAAAATTAATGCATAATCTGATCTGACCAGTTTTTTTCTGAACGAGAACCAAATTGGAAACCCATTCAGAATACTTGACCAGAAAGATGATTCCAACTTTCAAGAGTTTTTCCAACTCCTTTCGAATAGTTGCTTCCAGTGCAGGGTTGACAGGTCTTTGTTTTTGCCTAAATGGTTTTATGCCTTCCTTGATGGGAATGGCATGTTGTATAAGACCGGGATCAAAACCACAAAGATCCTCATAAGACCAAGCAAAAAGATCTTGAAATTCACCAAGCATCTTGGCAAAAATCATTTTCTCTTCATCAGAACATTGGGCACCTATTTTAACATTCTTTGGAGACTCGGGTGTCCCAATGTTCAAGGAGATGGTTTCACCGACCTTCCTTTTCGACTCCTCTTCTTTATGTTTCTCTTTATTTCCTACATAACTCGATGAAAATGAACTCTCTAGAGGAGTCAAGCCTTTAGGAATCTTGTTATCTTCCATGGATATAATATCCTTAGGCTTATAAAGTTCATTTTGAATGAAAGCAAAGATGATCTCATCGCTAAGCAAGACCTACCATGATTCTATATTGTCAGGGATATGTGGACGATATAGATATTGAAAAGTACAATCAGGTCTATGTGGAAAAAGTTGTCGATTGGGAGAGGCTGCAAAAACAACTAACCGATCAGACATTGAGTTCAATTCCCTCTTAAAATGAGTAATGTTGAAATATAGTAGGTTAGAGATAAGTGACCAAACAGTTTGGGTGTATCGTTTCATCAACTTTTTGCTAGGAGAGTATATCTTAGGTACAAGGTTCACGACAAGCTCAGAATCCCCAAAAACTGTAAGGTGACCATAACCTAGATTATAGGCGTTTTCAATGCCTAATAATAAAGCTTTGAATTCAGTGACATTGTTTGTGCAAGCAAACTCCAACCTATAAGAAAAGTTATGGATTTTCCCCACAGGAGAGTACAACATAATGACAACTTTGTTTCCTTCATTAGAGCATGAACCATCAAAGTGCATGTACCACATACCATCGTCTAAGTTGATTTGTTCCACGGGAATGTTATCCTACTCGGCAAATATGGAATACACCCCTAGGTCCTCTTTGATATAATTCACATTAGGTTGCGGAACACTTCCTATGTAAGGTGAAATTCTTCCCTCTCTAAGGACTATGATGTTTTTACCATTCTGAGGAATGGATAAGTGTGTCCCATTGAGTGAGAGGTATCCACTTGTCAAAGCCTGCCAATCTCTTCCTAAGATGATTGAGTAATTTCTTACTGGCATATCAATTACCTAAATATTAAGGGTTGTCCTTATTTCAGGGTGTGCGCACAAAAGGTCACGTCTTTGATTTCACCTATGGTCGTTCATTGTAGACTATTATAAGAGAGCATGCTTCTGGCATTTCATTTGTACAAGATAAGCCTAGCCCTTCCATAATAATATTCGACATTACACTTGGGCCCAAACCACCGTCAATGAGGCAACAATGGGCGATCTTATCCATAATCTTTACATAAATATAAAAAAGGGTATTTTTTACAGGGTATCTAAAGTTATATACACCTACTTTATTTACAGAGGAATCCTCTTCATTTACCTCTTCAGAGAGGTTGGCTACAAGAGAATATTTTCCTTCCAAGAATTGTTTTAGATTCCTATGTTGTTCAGGGATGGCAACCATGTCCAGAAGGGTTGCATCTGCTTTGATGTTGGCCAACTGATTTAGAATATTGTATTTGGAAGAGGGGAGAGGGGAGGTAGTTCCTTGACTGTCAGGAACCTTAAGAACCTGAACAGTAGCAGCTAGTGAGGATGAGCTCGGGCTAGAATAATTGTGGGGAGGATCATATTTGCCTTTGGGAGCGTATGATTTGTTCCTAGTATTGATGATCATGACATCTTCTGGCTCTGCAAAATCCAAGACAACGATGGTAGTTTTTGGTCTTTTACCAAAGATCTTATCTCTGGCACTCTTCTTTACTTCAGATGTGGTTTCCTTGTGGTGTTCCTCACAAAAGTTACACCAACTACGAGGCATGATAAATTTAGGCTGAAAATTATTTTCATTTGGATTTCTAAAGGGGGGTGCAAAAGAGGATGAAGCTCCAGGGGTAAGAGGGGAGACATTTCCCTTTCGCGCATACACTATCATACGATTATTCATGTCTTGTACAAGCTGTAAGTGGGAGGACATATATGTCTATTTAACTGATTCTCCCTATGGAAGACCTGTTCTTTCAAGTTGTTCTTCATACTCTAAACAAGTATGCAGAGCGGAACTGAGGTTATCAATGGATTTTTCCTCAAGCCTATGGCTGTAGGAGGGAGGTAATGCATTATAATAATGCATGAAAGTGGCTTGGTTTTGAGGTTGAATGAGTTCAGGGATTTGATTGTATAACTTGGTGAAACACAAGTTGAAGGACTTGATGGTCTCACCATCCTTATAAGAGATGTTATTATATTCCCGTAGTTGTTCAGCTCGGATTTTAGATTTCCCATAGGTGGATTTGAACCAATAGAATAACTCCTCCCAAGTAGACAAAATCTTATGAGGAAGGTCAAAGAAATCGTCTGCAGCCTTTCCTTCCAGATAATTGACAAATAAGCACATGCAAGTATCATTGTCATTGGCTCCTATGTTGTGAAAGGCATTAGAAAATGCCACCAGGTGTTAATTTCTAGTGACAGTGTTATTCCATGAAAACCTAGGAAGATGCTCTATGAATTTAGGAAGTGGACGAGTAGCGGGTGCTAGGTTAAGAGGAGAGGAAACATGCCACAGTGTGGTTGTAGCATCTTCTTCAAACTGAAAATTCCCATACTTTTGAATGACTTTGGTGGGGTTTGTGGTAGATTGGATAGGGACTTGGTGACTATATAAGCTAACAATCACCGACGAAGCTGAAGACTGAGAGGAGAAAGCACTTCCAGTGCCATCAGAGCCACCACTAGATGCCATCTTTTGGATGATAGGTAAGGGAGAGAAAGACGAACTGGATGGATTAGACAAGGTTCTCCTAAGAGAACTTTGTTGGGTTGGTAACACAACGTTCCTTCTTCCTATTTCAACAATAAGATTAATTTCAGGTGATAATCCTCTTCTTCTCCTAGAAACACGAGGGTCTAAGGACATGAAAAGAAGGTCAAAGCTTGAAGGAAAATAAGGTTATGGCTGATTTCTAGGCTGTCTACGTCTAGCTTCCCAACGTTCTTGGGCACTTATGTCTTGTTCAATTGCTGCCCATGAACGATTAAGCTCAGCCAAAGTATTAACAATGTCTAAAATGGTGTTAAACAAATTTAAAGCAATGATGGTCTGATCTTGAAGGTTGGGCTCAATATTGGTCTGCCTTGCAATAGGTACAATCATTAAGAAATAAAACAGTCAAAGAATCAATATAAGAAAAATAGATGTATTCGATGATAATCAAGCATAAAAATCAACCAGAGAGATATTAAAGATATCCCCAATATGGTCGCCAAATAAATGTTGAGGAAAAGATATGAAATGATCTTACTCAAGCATTTTCAGATCTTACTTGGCTAAAGAAAGATAGACGGGAATATCACCCTATGTTTATAGCCATAAAAAATTGTTTCCTAATCCACAAGTATTGGTTACAAGTTCTTAGGCTGATTTTTTTATAAATGAAAGTTTGCTGAAAAATTCAATATTTATGTAATTTTCTGAATATAACAGATGCATAAATAAATGTAGAGACATAAGTAAAAACACCAAGTCAATAATCAATATAGATGAGACATAAAGCAATCATTTATTCCATTACAATATATCAAAAGACTCGTTCTCTTTACAAAATTCCCTGAGGAAGTTTGGACCAAAGTCAAACTTAGATGTCCCTGATGAAAACCATATAATAGGACTTCTAATAGAAAGTGAAAAACTGATCTTTAAAAGCTGGATCAACTTGCCATAGATTGCTTCCCACTCGACTTTGCACAATAGCCTTTATCAATCTGGAAATTAATTCACAAACAGACAAGTCTACACAAACTATCAAAGATAGATCAACACCTCTGAAAAACAAGTGTCTGAATGATGTAATTCAACCCTGAATCTTGTTGTCTACAATAGGACCCTTCTATCATAAAAGAGAATTATGATTTCAATGAATTAAAGAATGAATGAAAACTGAATTATCTCAATAAACTCAAAGAGTAGACCTTAGTATGTTTTCTCCTTCTATTCTCCACTTGTTCCTCCTTTTCCTTTTGCCTTAAAGCAATCAGAATTAGTTGAAGTAGTTAAACTACCTCTTTAGTTAAGTTAACTAAAACTCAACCAACTTTTTAGTTAAGGGGGGAAAGTAATAAAATCATAATAAGGCTTTTTAATAAATAATAACTAGTAGGTGGGACCCTTTGTGACTCCCTTTAGTTATTTAACAAGCATAACACAACTAGTTAATCAATCAAACACATCCCTCCTTGTGTCTCCCATCATCACTCTCATAATTTGACAATTTATATCAATGATAATCAAAATTATATCCAAAAATATATTATCCATATAACCAAAAAATAGTGTGTTGTCCAAAATTTTAGAAGTCAACTGTTCTCAACAATCAATAAATAAAAACACTTAAAACCCATGTTTTCCACTCTGGGAGGAAATATTTCCCTTGTTGCTGTTGTCACCCTTTGATTTCTCTGAATTTTCCTTAGGCTATGTGGAGCCTGTAGSCCTAATCTCACTGATAACATGAGAGAAATCCTCTCTCAAATGCATGCGGGATGACACGGATTTGGCAGAGTCATTTGAGGGAGAGGAGGGGGCARCAACGAGTTTTCCTTTATCAGGAGCATGGTGGGACTYAGTTTTTAACCTTTTCCTTGCATGGGAAGACTGTACTGGTGAGTGGGCAGGGGAAGCTTGGACAATTTGATTAGCAAGTGGAGGAKCAGTTAGAGACAAGTTAGGCCAGCCACGATGTTGGGAGACTGCCAGATGGACAATCTCYTGGCATCYGTTGTTTTCAGGGACTTCAGATTGTAATGAGACATGAGGGGGCACTGGGATACGAGGGACATGTGGGGCTTGGAAGGGTGATCTTTCTGGCCTAGGCTGGACCACTCCTTGTCCAATCTAGTTAAAAAATCTAGCTTGAAATARCTAGCTCAACTCTTGCGAGTCTGCATCAAAATGTATAGAAAACCTTGGCCTTATAGGGCCCCTGTTCCAATTTCCTCTTCCTCTGTTACCCAGGCCATGGATACCTCTACTGAAAAATCTCATTCTTGTTATGCATTATTGATTAGCAACTAGTTTCTTCAACAACCATACATGACATCTCTTTAAATATGAAACAAAGTTTGGCTCAACAATACATCAGACTCATGCAATCCAATCCATACAAATCGTTTAATACTTGTCAATGAGTAGGGGGTGAATAAGGGTTCTGGGATATGTGAGGGATTGTATTGAGTGAAAAGTGTCAAGATGAAGAGGTGTAGATCATGATTATTGCTAAAAAAATCACCAAACAATCAAATGTATCGTAAATCAAAAGAATATAACACTGTAACTCATCCCCGTGCCATCCTTTAACTGCTATAATACGTAGTTTAACTTAACTATAATTTAATTTTAAGAACAAGGATTGGATAGTGAATATGGGAAGGCGAGGGTACTTGTAATGTGTGAAAAAGTGAGAGAATGGTAGGAAAAAACAAATATTGTTCATAAAACAAATAAAGTAATCCATAAAAACAACTTTGTACTCAATACAAAAGATACCAATACCAATTAAACAATTACTGTGTGTCAAAATTGTTCACTATCCCACATTCAATTTCTTTAAACTTCTCAATTAACACAGTCTGTAATCATACTCATAATCACTATGACTTTCAATAGTCATGTTAAGAGAATACTTGGTCTCTTTCATTTCCTTTGCTTTCATTTAAAACTAAATCAAAAGAAACACACAACCACATTGCTCCACCTCTATCCATCACATATCTCTATAAAATATCAAACACCATCCATAATTCACAATCGCCCAAATAAAACATATACACATGTCCTTTTTCCAAATTGAACATACTTTTAAAACTTGCCCGAATTCATGCCATTTTCCATTATATTAACCAATAAAACTTGGCAATGAAACCATAATATAAAAC
This sequence comes from Picea engelmannii, assembly GCA_009831015.1. NCBI lineage: Eukaryota > Viridiplantae > Streptophyta > Pinopsida > Pinales > Pinaceae > Picea > Picea engelmannii. Next base: position 524,511 of record ML794973.1, on the reverse strand, counting down.
CTCGAGCTTCATCACTGATGATGAAATTAAATAAAACATGCACGATGCCTCCATAATAGATACATAGTGAGACACGAAATCAAAGTCATCAATTTCCACAATTTTCCATGATCCTGATCGGGACTAGTGAAACACACAACAGTCACCAACTTGCAATTGACCCCATGCTGAAAGGACACAATGATCCAAAGCATAACGAAAAAGAGTCAGGCCTCTGACTATACATTATCACTCATCCCCGATCAAAACTTTCCAACCAACTTAATCAAAAGAGTTCCATATAAGTACTCAAAGCACTTGTCATAATCACTCAACCAATCTATGATAGTCAACAGGATGCCCGTCAAGAATGAGAACAGTTGGGGAATATTAAAATCAGGCTTTGTAACAATGAATACAAAGAATTAATCAAGAGTTCGCTCGATCATCAAAATCATAGAGATACTGGAGGTCAAACATATCTACCAATAGGCAGAGACCCTTCGATACGAGCACGATAGAACCACATGGCTCCTTATAACTCTGGTCTGTGCAATGGCGCAACAGTTCAATGACGGGTAATGTAGGAAAACAATGCAAAAGAGAAGTGAATGTCCACTAGATAGTGAAAAGTACCCTTGAGCACACAAAGGTATACTCTTTGCATTACTCAAGGACCAAATTAATGGATAACAATGCCAGTGGGAATGCTGGCCCGATGCATAACTTATATCACCAAAAAACCATATATCTTGGCATAATGGCCACCCTATAACTGACTTCTAAGATACGTTGATGCCAAGACCATAAAAATAATCCCACGACCATGTAATAAACCCACGACCATGACTCTGGAAAATACACAGTGACCAAAAGGCAATCCGAAAAACATACACAACAACCACATAACAACTTGAATATGACTGGTCATGGTTACCCTCATAACTGTGAGGAAGCGACCAACAAGGATAAACAGAGCGAAACCCTCCAACAAAACATAGAGCGATAATACCCATATCCACTTAAAAACTATAGAGAGCCATCATGACTTTCACCACACAGAACAACCAGGGAATGCACAACTGAACCAACCAATTCCTTTACTTGCAAGTCGAACAACCACACAGTCATTCCAGAGAGAAAACCCACACATTTACACAGTTGAAAATCTCAGGAAAAACACAAACCAAAGCATTACTGAGCCATCGTTCATTCATACACATAGCAAAATTCATGGATGGGTGAAAAGAACCATACCTGTAACCAATAACTTTAAAAGGGGCAAGCTAGCCGAGCACTTCCTTCCCAGACTTGGATCTCAGAGCTTAACCACCAGCAAAACAAAATGCAACAATAACCATACTAGGGTGATGGCCCAATGGGGTAAGTATGGAGTGACGTGCATTTACTGCATGTCGTTTCCATCTTCCTCTTCATTCAATTTTGAAGTACACGACAACCAACAATCACTAATACATTAACGATGTCATTAATTCCAAACCATTGAAATCCGCGACCACATTGCTTGCCAAATGCGCCACCCAAAAATTCATATTAACCATTGCCAACTTCCATACCATATCATATATCAAATGCACCCAATATAACTCAATTGCAAATCGCATAGCCACTAACAATTTGTAGTTAGGATTAATACTAACTTGTTTTCATTTTAATTGCACATAACTTCTAACATAGCATATTAGAGGTCCTTTCTTTTGGATTTTTTTCTAAGTCTCTTCCCATTTCTTTTGTTTGATGTTGTTACTAACATATGTCTTGTGCGGGTGTAGCCAGATAATAAATTATGGTGACATGATCGAACATAGCACTGTAAATATATGCCAATCATAACATAAAATTAAAGCTTCGAATAACAGAACATCCCATAAAATGCATCATCCACATGTCATTATGTCAAAATGAAACCAAGACTGAATCATCAACCATATAAGACCCTATAAGAAGCATCAAAACAACAACATAAAATGTGTGATATGACTATCTCCGAGCCTCTAGTCTACAAGGGTGTCCCACCTACTAATATTATATATTATTAGCATAGTTTAAATAATAGGCTTTAGCAATGCTTTGCGGGCAAATTTCCTCGTTGCGTTTTTTATCGTCAACAATCTAGAGGCACAAACTTCTCTATTCTTAAAAATATAAAGTTAATATGGATTTATATTAGTTTATTATATTACTACATGCTTTTTTATTATTATGGTGAGCTTCTGTTTTTTGTACTTTTATGTTACCGACTTCATTTTTGTTTTCATTTTAGTTTAGTAGCATTACATTAGATTAAACATCTCATCCATATTGAATAACAAAACACACTTGACTTCTCTAAATGCAACAAAGTGGATATAGCTAAATCAATTGATAAGTTGTGGACCTCTATCTTAACTTTAATTACTTTAAAAATCAACTAAAATCTTATGAATTTTAAAGATCTTATGAATAAGATCAAAATCACCACAAGGCACATTATTCAAAGACATATTTTGAAGAAGTGCACATCAAAGCAAAATATGCCAAATTTAGCAAGGATCATATTTATAAACTTTCAAATCATGTATGAAGGTTGATAATTAAAAAAGTAACAAGAGTTGTGTGTAGCTTTGCCCTCTCTCTTTATGAGACATACTTCACCAACATAGATCCATCTTAAGTATGGATCTATCAAGTACCGAGAGGGATCAATATTTTGAGGTATAATTTTTTTGATCATTTAGTACAGAGCTAAGTTAAGATGAAGAGAAGGGTAACCATATTTCTCTGTAAGTATCATATTTATAGTATTCTTTTTTGAAGAAAAAAATTGTAATTTTATTTATAAAACAAAATTACAAAGTCGTATGCCTCATGGCATTCAAAAGAGTGCTCGACAACCATTTAAAGTGATAACCCTTGATACTTGTCTTTTATTAATACATATCATCAAACCGTGTCATAAAAAACAAGTTATTCCTTATCTCAAAAAAGAACACAATAGTTACATCATTAAAAAAAAAAATAGATGTAAAAAGTCCACTACCTTAGTACAAAAAAATATTTCATTATAGCCAAGGATCATGAGTAAATTCATCTGAGTGCTCATCCTAGAGGATGGATACAATCCAAGTACGATGCTCCAGTCCCAATCCATCTTTTGCAAGTCCATCCACTATCATGTTCCTATCCATGTATATGTGAGACAAAGAGATATGTGAGAAAGTTGTCATTTGTATTTGAATATCAACATATAGGGGTTGTAAAGTGAAATTTTTGATTGAAGCTTCCTTTCATAACCATTGGATAACCAAAATTGAGTCACCAAAAATTTGCAATTGTTAAACACCATGTTCTTGGGCCAATTGTAGAATTAGTTTGAATTCCATCAGTTCACAATAATTATTAGATTCTCGGCCTATTACATCTTTGAAGGCTATATAATGATTATAATAAAGATATAAAATCCCTCCTACCCCTCCTTTGGGAGGAATTCCCTGTGAGGCACCATCAAAGTATGCCCAAGGGATAGCCTTGTTAATTACCTCTTTTGTTAGTTCATGTCTTTTTGTTTTTCCTCAACCAGTGGATAAGCATTTATGATATTTAGAGATTGGATCACACATTTGAGAGGGAGAGTCTCCTTTCCTTCAAATAACTTAATATTCCTAGCGAGCGATACTCCCAAGCTATGTCCTTTTTTGAATACCATGATCTGAAATCTTCTCCTATATCTCCACTTTCCAAAACATTGTTTATCCCTATGATTCTTTCCACTTATTTCCAAACATATTTTGTAAATGGACATGCCATAATTAAATTTTCAATGGTATCATCATCTTGTTGGCATAAGCTACACCAATCTGGGCCATTGATTTTTTTTTCCTGAAGCATATCAACCACTTGAAAATTTTATTTTTGGAAAGAAACCTTAACTTCTAGATGTCTCTCCACCACCAAACCTATTGTCCCTCCAATCCTTCCTCAACATGTTCTCCATAGTCTATTTTAGGCACATATATTCCAGTGGGATTGAGAGACCATAACAGTTGATCATCATCTTCTTTTATTTTGGCATTGTTGTCTTTTAAAATAGTTGTATGAACCTTCCAATATTTATCAAATCTTCTCCCAAACCAATCTCCTCCTAGGTGAGCCATTATTGTTGTAAGTTTATAGATCTCTCCCAATTCATGATATGTCTAATAGTATAAAATCCTATGTTTCTAATATCCTGGATCAACTAAGTAGGTAATATGTGCAGTCCCTTGCTGCCTATCCAAGGGTCAAGGCCAATTTGAACTTTATCCCCTTTTCCTACTTTCCAAATTGACCAATTTCCTACCAAATGAAAGTTTGAATTCATAGCTTTCCAAATGATTGGGGAATTATGTATTCATTTAACTGGGTTCCTTACCCAATCCTATACTATAGTTGGGGAAGTGTACTTGACTCTAATTACTTGGACCCATATCTGTTTTCCTTGTAATAATCTCCAACATTTCTTGCATCTAGAGAATTGGAGAAGAGAAAGGGGTTTTTTAGATCCCATCCTCCACTTTCTTTTGGAACAACCAATTTTTCCCATGATGCCAATACCGGTCCTTTATTTTTTTTGTCGCTTGACTAGATAAATTTGTAACACAATTTCCTAAGTATTTTCAACACACCTTTCAAAACTGAAGCCAAAGAAATCAATATACTGGTATAACTCCCCGGTTTGGAATGGATCATTATATAATTTGTCATCTATCTTAGTACTTTTCTAGGTGGAAAAAATGGAGGAATTGGCTTATGGGGCCCATTTTAGTGGTTGGACCCAATTTGGAGAATTAGGGTTCAAAACCTTCCAAACACATTTTGAGGTATCAAACAACATTTTTTGGGGTCAAAAAATCGCAAGTAAAGCTCATGACTCTTTGATGCTATTCTACACATCGATACCTTTCCAACGGTGAAAAAATTACCTGAATTCAAAGCTTATATTATGGAAGTTATGCCTCCTGCAAGTTGACCTACCTTGTTGACCACCAAGGTATGAGTGGATTCCACATCATCCCCCATTACTCACACATGTGGGGCTAACCACATGTGGATTTTAAAGAAGATTCTAGAATGTCTAAACACTTATCACTAATTGAGGGTTGAGGATGCAAAAAACATTTACCCTAGATGACAATTGAGCTATGTTAAATACCAGACCGCTAGGAAGAGAAGGGGTTCCATTATTTTGTATAGTACTTGTTCCATAGTTGAGCAGAGCATCCAAGGAGTGGGATTTTAGAGAATAATAGAGGTAGGAATAAGCTAGATCGGATGAGAAATCGATAAATGGTTAAGACCCAAAAAAGGAGTCGAAAAAGGGGCACAATAAAGAGAAGCTAAGTTCCAATACCATCTCTCCTTCATAGACTTTGTATAACATGAAAGAAAAAGTGGATATCAAAACATATCAAGGTGAGATTAATTTTTTTTAAGTTGAATCATTGGTTGCAATAGTTATAAGTGTATTTCAATGTCCATAATATATATGAAGAGTAGAATATTTCATTTATGCGATTGAAACTAGAGGGCCATGCACTAACCTAGTGGGAAAGCCACACATAGACACTTAAGCTGGAGGGTGATCCACTAATAACTAAGTGGGAGGATTTTAAAACCCTCATCAAGTATCAAATCTACCCTATTGGATATGTAAAGGACCAATGGATACATTAGCATCACTTCATTTAGAGGCAAAAGAAGAGTGTTCAAGAGTACACCATTGAATTATGGAAGATGGGTATATCTCCAAAGAACCCAGACGTACTCCTAAAGTATCCATGGGGTCTACATAGTCATTTGTGAAATAAAGTGATGCTCTTCAAACCTAAGAACCGTTTATGAGGCCTATTTGCAAGCACAATTGATGCAGGAGCATCATCAACAACATCCATCAAGCCGAGTGGAGGACAACTCAGAATCAAGTGCACACATTCAAAAAATTTTGAGACCCAAGGAGAGCGCATCAATTTGATATTTTGAAAAGATTGTAATTAAAAGAGATTTTAATGTTTTGAGGCAAGAACCATTGTATGAGATCGCAAAGGATTGTAATTATCTTAATTAGTTGTAGGATTGTACAAATATTGAGAAGTGACTCGTGTCTGGGTTGTAAATTCCATTTATTGTAATAAGCCTTAGTGGTAGAAAGATTTTGTTATGATATGAAAGAACTAGCGTAGTCGGTAGGAAGGCTCGAGAAGCTCCTCTGTGTATAAATATATGTAATCTATGACCAAATGAGGTTGTTGAAGACAATTGTATTTTGTTGCTGAAGTTGAATGTAAATTGTTGTCAAGAAGTTGAAGAGCTGAAATAACTCTTTGTAAATGCTTTGCTGAAGGAATATAATAGAGGAAGATTGTTCTCAAATTCTAAGTTTGCATATCCATGAGTTAAATGGGTAATGTGTGTTATTTGCTTTCTGTGTTTTATATGTTTGCGTATGCATTTTATGATTAATTGAATGAACATGTAGTGTTTTGTAATTTTCAATTGTTTCTCTTCTGAATACGGGTGCAAGGAGTGCATAGTAGCCACGCAAGGAGTGCGAAGGCAGAGTAATTTTTCAGACTTAGAAGCTCAGAAGAGATAACATGAAGTTGTGCAGAGTGAGTGCAAGGAGTGCACATATACTCATCTAAGTATAGGATCTCGATAAGAACCTAACAAGGTGTGCATAGGGCCAACACGTAGTCAAGTGTTGAAGAGTCTCAAGGAAACGAACGTAAGGAGTGTGTGGGAAGATTTTCTAGAAATATTCAAGTGTCAAGTTTTCAGAGGAGCACAAGGTGTGCATAGAAAACCCAAATCATTTCAGTGTTAAATCTCAGGATAAAGAGTGACCAAAATCTTTGAAGGGAAGAATCCTTTCATTTTCAAGGTCAAGTAGACGAGATTTTCCCGAGGAGGAGAAAATATTTCCTAGCCGCCAGATATAGGAAATTAGTGTGGGTTTTAACCCCTGAAGTCCTTCAAACTTCACGTATTCAGAGGTTTCTGTGTGGTATGTGCAAAGGAGGAAAGTTTCCCGAAGTCCCGGGAACTGGAGAAGATCTTGACCGTCAGATTATGGGGAAATGTGTCCATAGATCCAGAGTAGTTTGAAATTATGACTAACCGAAAGAGTTGGAGTGTGCAAGCTTCCCAAAGTTCTGAAGCCCGTAATGAATCTTAACCCTCGGTGCGAAGAGCCATGTGTCAACAGATCTTAGAGTTCAAAGATTTGGTACCTTGGAGGAACAGAGGTGTAAGTCTATTTGGGTCAAAAACTCCTGAAGGCCCGAAGGCTGGAGTAGATCCCAACTGTCCATTCACGAGGACAGGTGGACCGTTAATCACGCCCTTCGCAAGCTCACCAGTTCGGCACTTGCAGGATCTGATGTGTTGATTTGTGGAAGGTTACAGAGCTTGAAGAGTGGATCATAGATCCACCGTTGATTTGAGGCAAGCGCCAACCATCTGATCTATCTGTTCGGAGTTTGCAAATTCGAGGTAGTTTCATGTTGGAGCAGGTAAATCTCCCAAAGTGCAGAGGCCCAAAACATCTGTAAGTTGTAGATCTCGGTATACGTTGAGGATCGTCGATCCTTCATTTTTGTTTGGATTTCCGCTAGTTCGACGTTTGGGAAGAACGTCATGTATGGTTGTTGAAAATCTGAAATCCTAGAATCCTGAAGTGTCTTAGTCTGTTCCATTCAAGGGTTTTTAGCCCACATACTTGGCCGGAGGTCACGTGGATTTCTCTGCGTGGATAAATAGACCCTCGCGAATTTAAAATTGCACGCATGATAAGGGAAAAAGGCATGTGGTATAAGATTTCAAGGGCTCAACAGGATCCCAAGGGATGATTAAGATCCATACTGTGTATGATCCTAGACCGGGAGGTCGTGTGAGCGCCAAGAGGTGGTGGGGGCTTGCGTTAAGTGGTATCACAGCACTAATTTTTTCTGTAGACAACATGCAAATATAGAAAGGAGAAAACTTGGAACTATGCCTCCAAGAAGACACAGAGAGAGACCAGTGGTAAATGCAACCATGGAAGAGGAGATGATACAACTTCGTGCAAGGTTAGATGCCATGGAGACAGTGCAGAGAAGAGAACATGATGTTGGTGATGTCAGTGAATCTGAAAATGAAGAAGTTGAAGAAGAGGAAGTTGCAAGAGAACATGCATCAGAGGAACGACTGTTGAGAGTTGTTGTCAATCTTGGAACCAGAGCGAAAATAGAGGTCCTAATCTATGAGGGTAATTTAAATGTAGAAGAAATGCTTTATTGGGTAAGTTCTTTATATAAGTACTTCGATTATGAGGACATTGATGATGAAAATAAAGTGAAGCATGCTGTGACTAGGTTGAAAAGACATGCAACATTATGGTGGGACGAATTGCAAGCTGACAGAAGATGCAAAGGTAAGTCCAAAATTAAGAGTTGGGATAGAATGGTAGCTAAATTGAAAGCAAAGTTCATACCCAAGGATTATCAAGTGAATCTGTTCAGAAAGTTACAAAATATGAGGCATACATGTTTTTCAGTGAAGGAATACACCGAAGAGTTCTACAAGATGAACATTAGATCAAGACATAGAGAGAATGATGAAGAAAAGGTTGCCAGGTATATTAATGGCCTGAGATATGAGATTTAGGATGAAATCAACATGATGACTATGAGAACAATGGAGGATGATTATCAGGTAGCCCTAAAAGCAGAAGAGAAGTTGGAAAGAAAGAAAAGTTAATGAAACAGAGGAAAAAGTCCAAGTAGAGGCAGAGGAATAGTTAGAGAAAATTTCTAGAATCCCATACCAGAAGCTGGAAGATATCACAATCATACATAAAGAGGAGGTATTTCTACAGAAGGACATTATGGTGGAATAACCTCTTTTCCGAGAGGAAGAAGAGGAGGTAGAGGAGGAGAAGTGAAGTGTTATGCTTGTGGAGAGACATGGCACATGTCTTGGGAATGTCCTGAGAGAAAGAATACGGGAGGTGGAGAAGCTCAAATTTCTGAAGCACATAAGAGGAATGTAGAGACAGAGATGAAGGCAGAAGCAACAAAAGAAGGAAGATCTCTCATGATGAAGAAATTTCTCGTAAAACCAAAGAAAGAGGTAAGAGAACCAGTCCGGAGAAACAATATGTTTAGAACTGCTTGCAAGACTAGAGATAGGGTATGCAAGGTGATCATAGACAGTGTAAGCACTGATAATTTAGTATCCACAGAGATGGTGGAAAAACTAAAGCTAGAGACAACTGCACATCTGAATCCGTACAAGGTATCATGGTTGCAAAAATGACATCAAGTAATGGTAAGTCGACAAAGTAAAGTTGAATTTAAAATAGGAGGTTATAAAGATGAAGTTTTGTGTGATGTCATACCTATGGATGTTTGTCATGTTCTATTGGGAAGAATGTGGCAATATGATATGAATGTCATACATGATGGAAGAAAGAACACTTATACCCTAGAGAAGAATGGGTGTAAACATATGTTGCTACCAATAGAAGATAAAGGACCCAAAGAAAAAGCAAGTCCAAGTATACTTCTCATGAGTGGGAAGGAACTCTTGAAAGAAGTCAAGAAAGAACAAGAAATGTAGTTTGTTGTTGTAGGTAAGTCGAGAGTCATTCTCACAAGTACATCTATGGATGATTTGCCTATAGAAGTCCAGGAATTATTGGATGAGTTTGCTGATATTGTGGTGGATGAGTTACCTCACTCTTTACCGCCCATCAGGAGTATTAGTCACCATATTGACCCTATTCCAGGAGCAAGTTTTCCAAATGAAGCAATGTACAGATTGACACCTCAAGAGAATGAAGAGGTCAAAATTCAAGTCTAGGAGTTGTTGGATAAAGGTTTAGTCAGAGAAAGTTTGAGTCAATGTGTCATACCAACTGTATTGAGTCTAAAGAAATATAGAGGTTGGAGAATGTGCACAGATTCAAGAGCCATCAACAAGATAACCATCGGGTATAGATTCCATTTACCCAAAATGGATGATTTGATGGATTGTTTAAGTGGAGCTATTTATTTTTCCAAGATAGACTTGAAGAGTGGTTACCATCAGATAAGGATGAGAGAAGGAGATGAATGGAAGACAACATTCAAAACGAATGAAGGATTGTATGAGTGGTTGGTTATTCCGTTTGGTTTAACAAATGCACCAAGTACATTTATGAGGTTGATGAATGAAGTACTCAAATATTTTATTGGTAAGTTTGCAATTGTCTATTTGGATGATATCTTAATATTTAGTAAGACTGAAGGAGAGCACTTGAGGCATTTAAAGATGGTGTTGAGAAGATTGCAACAAGAGAAGTTATTGGTGAACTTGAAAAAATGTTCTTTCATGAAAAGATAACTTATATATTTGAGATTCGTAATCTCTTAAAATGAGTTGAAGATGGACCCAGAGAAGGTGAGTGCAATAAGAGATTTGTATTCTCAAGGAAGTGTGTTTGAGGTAAGAAGTTTTCATGGATTGACGAGTTTTTATAGGAAATTCATTAGGAATTTCAGTAGCATTTGCGCACCTATACTGGACACCATAAAGAAGGAGCATACGTCTTTTAATTGGACAGAGGAAGCCGAGAAAGGATTTAGAGTGTTAAAAGCCAAGATAACAAAACAAACTATTCTAGTTTTGCCAGCTTTAGGGAAGACATTTCAAGTTAAATTTGATGCTAGTGGAGTGTCCATTCGCGCAGTTTTAAGTCAAGACAATAAGCCTGATGCTTATTTCAGTGAGAAGCTGAATAATGTTAAAAGGAAGTATTCCACATATGATAAATAATTTTATGTTGTGATTCAAGCCTTGAAAAAATGGAAGCATTGTCTTATTCCAAAAAAGTTTGTTTTATATTATGACAATCATGCATTGTAGTTTATAACCATACAAGAGAAGTTTAACCAGAGACATGCCAAATGAGTAGAATTCATGCATAATTTTACTTTTGTTATTAAGCATATTAGTGGAAGTGCTAACAAAGTTGTGGATGCATTGAGCATGAGATGTTTGATCTTGCAGGAATTTCAAGTGGAGACCCTAGGATTTGAACACCTCAAGGAGATGTATAAAGAAGACCCGGATTTCAAAGAAGATTATGAAGCATGCAAGGACCCTTTTCCGAGGGACATAAGTCAGTGGATGGAATATCTGATCCAAGGTACACTGTTACTCAAAGGAAACCAATTGTGTATCTCGAAATGTTCAATGAGGGATAACTTTTTGAAGGAAAAGAATAGTGGAGGATTGGATGGGCACTTTGGGCATGATAAAAATGTATGCACAATTGAGTTCTTCGTATTATTGGCCAGGTATGAGGTCTGATGTAAAGAAGTTTGTGGAAAAATGTAGAATCTGCCAATATGCTAAAGGAAAGCAACAAAACATTGGATTGTATCAACCATTGCCTATTCTAGACAAGCCATGGGATGCTATAAGTATGGATTTTGTTCTGGGATTGCCTAGAACCCAGAGAGGAAATGATTCAATCTTTGTGGTTGTTGACATATTTTCAAAGATGATACATTTCATTCCATGTCACAAAAACAACGATGCTACTCACATATCAATTTTTTTTTTCAAGGAGATTGTTATATTACATGGATTTCCAAGGAGCATAGTTTCAAACAAAGACACTAAGTTTGTGGGACACTTTTTGGAGAACATTGGGGAAGAAGTTAGGGACAAATTTGTCTTTCAGTTCAACATATCATCCTCAAACGGATGGACAGATTGAAGTGGTAAATCGAAGTTTAGGGAACCTGTTGAGGAGTTTGGTCACTGACCATAACAACCAGTGGGATCAAATTCTTCCCTAAGGAGAGTTTGCATATAATGACTCACCGAATAGGAGCATTGGAAAAATCCCATTCCGGATAATGTATGGAATTCATTCAAGAAGAATTTCAGAGTTGAGAGATATGGGACGAGATAAGTTCCAAAGCGTAGGAGCAAAGGATTTTGCTGCAGAGATGCAGATTTTGCATGATCAGATCAAGGAACATCTACAAAATAACAACCCAAAGTACAATAGTAGAGTAGACCAGAAAAGAAGAGAAGTAAACTTTGAAATTGGAGATCAATTTTTAGCACATCTGAGGAAGGAGAGATTTCCGAAATAAAAATATAACAAGTTGAAGATGAAAAAGATAAGATCGTGTAAGATCCTCAGAAAATTTGCAACAAACGCTTATGAAATTGAGCTGCCAGAGGACATTGGAATATCACCAATATTCAATGTAGCAAACATGTACCCTTATAGGATGGATGATATAAGAGATGAAGGTGGTTAGGAGGAGATTCAGTGGAAACAATAGATGCCCATAGCAGTGAAGCCAGATATAGAGAATATATTAGATCAAAGGATTTCTAAGAAGACCAAAATGGAGATTTATTATGAGTATCTGGTTAAGTGGAAGGAACATTCAGAAGACGATGCCAATTGGATAACTGAAGCTGATATCCAGAAGTAAGGAAAGACAATGTACGAACTCATGGACTTCTCCATGAATATTTTTTCCAGAAGAGTATGATGCAGGAGCATCGTCAACAATGCCCATCAAGCCGAGTGGAGGAAAACTCAACATCAAGCACGCACGTTCAAATTGTTTTGAGACCCAAGGAGAGCACATCAATTTGATATTTTGAAAACATTGTAATTAAAAGAGCTTTTAATGTTTTGAGGCAAGAGCCATTGTATGAGATCTCAAAGGATTGTAATTATCTTAAGTAGTTGTAGGATTGTACAGATATTGAGCAGTGACTCGTATCTGGGTTGTAAATTCCATTTATTGTAATAAGCCTTAGTGGTAGAATGCTTTGATCATGATATGGAAGCACTGGTGTAGTTGTTAGGAAGGCTCGAGAAGCCCCTCCATGTATAAATATATGTAATCTATGCCCAAATGAGGCTGCTGAAGAGAATTGTATTTTGCTGCTGAAGTTTAATGTAAATTGTTGTCAAGGAGAAGTTGAAGAGCTGCAAGAACTCTTAGTAAATGCTTTGTTGAAGGAATATAATAGAGGAAGATTGTTCTCAAATTCTAAGTTTTCATATCCATGATTTAAATGGGTAATGTGTGTTGTTGGCACAAGGGAAAACCCAGGGTTCAACTCCAAGAGCGCACCAACAAGCCCTAACTACTGGCCCTTTCGGCAACATATGCGAAGCAGATGCAGTCTCACCTGAAGTAGCTATGGGGGGGTCGCAGGACAGAGATGTCTACAACCAAACAGAATACCAAGTGGATCTAATACAAGAACAATACAACATTTATATATCACTTACTAGTTCAGATCTACTCTGCACAACTATCTATCATATCTAATACAATAATGCGATAACAGTATATCAAATGGAAAAGAACAGAGAATCAATGACAGACAACACAAAATATACGTGGTTCACCCTCTCTCTAGGGCTACATCCACAGGACTGTGCTTTATAATATATTAAGATGAAGCATACAGTTCATATCTGTGCTCTCAACTAGCAGATCTTCTTTCTTCTCCTCTCTCTCCCTTCCCTTCCTATGCACCTAGCTGCAGAACTGATCTCCGCACCCAAATGAAGATCTTACAATAGCAAAAGGCTCTTACACTTAGCACTTCTCTCTCACACAATAATAATCTCTCACACCAATAACAAAACTAGAACGACAATACCAACAACCCATCCCAAGTCCTTTAGACCTCTATTTATACATTACAATAACTCACCGACAGCCTTAGGCTGATACCTAAGTGTCAAAACCCTAGATACCAAAACCCTAGGTGTCTAAGACCCTAGGTCAACTTGACCGGCATTTTCAGGGCTTTGCCAACCTGTCTTTCCTTCCTTCTCGTGCGGTGCTCCAAAGCATCCAATGGTGCCTTTTTCCACTTGCTGAGTCATCCACGATCCATATTCGTTGCTAATCTATCATCCTCAGTCTCCTCGTCCAAAAAATTGCTTTATCTTGCTTCACTCTGTCTTTTCTGCTCTTCTGTTCACTTCGACCCAGTATGAGTCACTATGTCTTCCGCGCAGTTCAAATTTAACCTTTTCTTCCTTGATCTTCGCTTGCTTCCATAACCAAGGGCCAATAGGCCCCCAACACTCACCTGTGACTCATCCTGAGGCACTTCAGATATGGTCCTTCTACTTTGCTTCATCTTCAGACTACGCAGGGCAGCCTTTGCTTTCTTCTCCATGCCTCCCTTCCTTATGCAGGCTGTCTTTTCTGTGTCTGGTACCCAGTTTCAATTGCACCTGGTACCTAGACCCTTTTCCTCATGCTTTTACTGAGAGTTGCGAGGCAGCTGGTTGTCATAATACAATTTCAATCGACTCCCGTTCACCAACCCTTACTTCCATTCTCTGTTCAACGTCTTCAACTGCACAACTCCTCCTTCTGTAACATAGGCGACCTCATATGGTCCAAGCCAATGCGTTCTGAAATTCCCAGGATGCTTCATGAACTTACTTTCATATACCAGTACCAGATCACTTTGCTTAAATACCTTCTTCTTGATGTGTTTGTCGTGGTAGGCCTTCTCTATTTCCTTCTGAACCTGCTGGTGAAATCCTGCAATGAATATGTCTTCTTCCAGTTCGACCAACTGTGCAAGCCTCTCTCAAAAAACACCAGTGTCATACATATCTGTAAAGGCAACAATTATTAAGCTTGGTACCAAATATTCCATTGGGACAATGGCTTCAAATCCATACACCAACTTGAAGGGGGTCTGCATGGTCAGTTTCTTGCAAGTAGTTCTATAGGCCCATAATACTGCTGGTACTCTTAAATCCTAGTCATCCTTGTTCACACTGCATATCTTCGTCAATGCTGTCTCCAAGATCTTGTTGAATGCTTCAACTGTCCCATTCGCTTGTGGATGGTAAGGTGTGCTCTTCTGATGATGGACTGCAAATTCCTCAATCAAGGATTCAACTGTTTTATTGATGAAATGTGTGCCTTGATCGCTCATAAGGATCTTCGGGCATCCAAACCTAGTTATGATGTCATCAAATATGAAGCGCACAACTACAGTTGCACTACATTCCTTAACTGCTCTTGCTTCGACCCATATGGTCAAGTACTCTGTTGCAGTGATTATGTACCTTTCTCCTGTGCGCTTTCCTAGTGGGTTTATAGGTTCTACGATGTCAATGGCCCATTTCTCAAATTCCTGTAGGGTCAGCTGTGGTGTTAAGGGCATTTTATCTCTTCTGGATGGTTTCCCAACTCTTTGGCATACATCGCAGGCTCTGTAATAGTCCTTAGCATCTTTATGTAAGGTAGGCCACCAAAGGCCAACTCGAAGAACCTTCTGCGCAGTTACTTTCCCTGCGTAGTGTCCTCCCGCGACGCCTTCATGAGATTTGGTGAGGATCAACAGTCGATATTCTTCCATAACACACTTCCTTAGTATCTCATAAAGTCCCATTTTGTATAGCTGCCCAACTATAAGTGAAAAGTTTGTAGCGCGCACTACTAGCTGTTTCTTCTGGGTGATTGTATATTCACTAGGTGCCATTCCTGTTGACAAGAACTAGACTATTTCTACAAAGTGGTCATCAATATTTCTAATGGCTAGCAACTGTGCATCCGACAGTGTATCCTCCAAACTAGTAGGCTCTTCTCCATGTTCCAACCTTGACAAGTGGTCAAGACCTTTGTTCATTTTTCTTGGCTTAACCACGATCTCAAATTCATATTCCTGAAACAACAAAATCTATCTGCATATTATCCCCCCCAACACTTGCTTGTTGACTAGGTATTTCAATGTGGAGTGATCAACAAACATTTTAAAGTGTCCTCCCAGCAAGTAGTGGCAAAACTTTTTCAGTGCATACACCATGGCTAACCCTTCTCTCTCAGTGGTGGTGTAATTAATCTCTRTTGTGGATAGTTTCCTGCTAGCAAAAGCTAACGGGTGGTCGATGTCTCTTGTTCCTGGTTGTGCTAACACAACTCCTAATGCAATGGAAGATGCATCGACATGCACATGAAATTCCTTTCTCCAATCTGGGAAAAGTAGAATAGGCGTAGTAACCATTTTTTGTTTCAGCRTGTCGAAGCTCTGTTGGCRTTCTTCTGTCCAGTGAAATTGACAGTCTTTCTTCAAAAGCTTCTCCATGGGTGCTGTAATCCGGGCATAGTCTTTAATGAACTTCTTGTAATATCCAGTGTGTCCCAACGCAGTGCGTAACTGTTTGACTGAAGTAGGAGGGGGTAGATCAACTATAATGGCAATTTTAGATGGATCTACCAACAATCACCGCTTGCATACAATATGACCTAACAACACTCCAAATGGTGAAAAGAAAATGCACTTCTTCAGGTTTAAGGAAATCTGACACTGCCTGCACTTGTCCAACATTAGCCTTAAACATTCAATATGATTTTTCAATAAACTAAAAACAGTCCAATCATCAAAGTATGCTTCTAGAAACTTATATAGAAACCCCTTGAATTCTTCGACCACGACCCTGGAAAAGATGGCTGGGGAATTCTTCAATCCAAACGACATCACTGTATACTGGTAGGATCCCCATTCTGTGGCAAAGGTAGTATTATGGTGATCTTCCTTGGCAATCTGGATTTGATGGTATCCTGAAAATCCATCTGTAAAAGAATATACCTCCTGGCCTCCTACATTATCTAACAGTTCGTCAGTGAATGGCATTGGGAAGGGGCCATGCAAATAGGCATCGTTCAGCTTCCCAATATCTATGCAGATCTTGATCTCTCCCGTCTTCTTGTCTTGTACCACCATAGGGATAATCCATTCTGATTCTTCGACATGTTCTATAATCCCTGCTTCAAGAATTCTGTCGAGCTCAATCTTCAATTTCTCCTTATATTTAGGGTTCAATCTGTAGGGTCTCTGTTTGACTGGTCTTGCATCTGGTTTCAAAGGGATCCTCATCTCTCCCATAGGCCCTTTAATTCCCTTCATATCAGTGAAATTGATTGGAAAGAAGTCCTGATACTCATGTAGTAATTCTGTGATCTTGTCAATAGTGGCAACATCCCAATAATCTCCAACATTTGCAAGCATTGATGTTTGATCTGTTCCAATATTGACTTTCTTGATCTTGATCAGTTGTCTAATAAATGGTAGCTCAACTTCTAGTCCTTCCACATCTCTCTAGCCTTCTGTTTCTGTGATGTTCACCTTCCTAGGATCATCGACTTCATCAACATTGATGTTGTAACAACCTTGCAGTTTCTGGAGAGGCATAGTCCATTCGTCCTCTTCTTGTTATAAAGGGAGAGTATATGCCTCCTCAAATACTTTCTGTCTTATGACCTGTAATGCTTGATCTACTGTAGGATATTGACTTTCGAATAAGAAGGTAGTTACAAAATTCTGAGTCATACCTTCCCAATCTGCGGTGATGAGGCGTAGTTTTGCTTGTAGGTACCAGTTGATAGGGATTGTGTCCAGTGTGTTAATGAATTTGTGCACCCACTGTTCTTGAGGGATATTGCTCTAAGTTTCCTCACAAATTCGCACATGGTCCTTCGGGCAGCTTCGATCTGTGTACCTAACTTCACAGCCTTCTACCTACGTTGAGAACCGTGCTATCATCAAAGTGCGGAATTGTACCCAGTCTGTAATGTTGTTTTTGTGTGTCCCCCACCATCTTCCTGGTGTGGCTTTCAAGGCCTCAGCCATTGCCAACAATCGTTGTTGCATTGGTACACTTTCTTCAAAGTCCGACAAGAAGGTTTCTAAAGGATTCAGATCATCAAAGGTGGGTAAGTTACTTACTATTGTGCCGATCCAACGAACTTCTCTGGTTAATCTAGCACATGTCCTTGTAGATACTTCATACATTTTGTTCTGCCAGTTCTCCAATGCTTCATCTGAATCTGATGAACATGCGCTGTCACTTCGCCAGATTAGGTTCCCATCTTCCATAGGATTAATGTAATCCTGTTGTCTGGCTGTTAATTTGTATATGTTTTCCAGTTCATATGCACGGTCTTCTTCTCTGATGGGCTCTGTGTATCACTGATCTTCATCGAGATCTAAAGGTGCAATGACCCTAAGGCCATCTCCTTCAAACATCATTCGTATTTTCTTTAAATCGACCACAGTGGAATTATTGAAATCCCAATCAATTCCTAACAGCGCAGGGTAAGGACAACTATCATCAACTATCTCAATCACCTCGAAATCTGCAAATGTCCTTACTCTATCAATGTCCACAGGGACATGTTCCAATCTTCTAAAGGGGCTTATTGCCTGCTGGTTAGCCATCCTAAGCCTGATAGGGGAATATATCAACTTAGGTTTTCCCATCAGTGCCCATGTCTTCTTTGTCATGACATTGATCTCCGACCCTAAGTCGAGGACGACATAGTCTATATCACACTCTCCAATTTGAGCATTAAGGTGTCGTTCTTTATTTTTCCTTCTCTTCTTGGATAATTGATGTACTGCTTTATTCAGTAAAGGATCTACCCTTCCTATCTCATACTGTCTGACCAAATTTTGTAGTTCTTATATAGCTTTCTCATCTTTAATCAACTCTATAAACGTATACAAGAAACTGACAAGTTTACTCACCTCTTTTCCATCTTCGAGTGAAGCAGACTAATCAAATGCCAAAGGCATTCCACATTCTCTTACCTCTGGTTGTGTCTTCAATAAAGAGCCTTGGTCTCTCCCGAATTCTTTTCTTGCCTCCTCAAATATTTGTCTTTCTTTCTTTGGAT
This sequence comes from Picea engelmannii, assembly GCA_009831015.1. NCBI lineage: Eukaryota > Viridiplantae > Streptophyta > Pinopsida > Pinales > Pinaceae > Picea > Picea engelmannii. The sequence goes on along the minus strand of ML794973.1, from coordinate 505,774 downwards.
CAAACACTTGTGTCTTCTCTGTAGATTTCCTGACTCCTGATTCTTCTGTAGTCTTTACTTGGATTACTCTATCCTTTCCTATAATAACGCCTCCTCTAGTGATGACAACGACTATGGGATCTGCCCCACGAGGTTCTTCTTTAATTAGTTCTATTTGCGGGTTCTGTTGAGGTCCTCGTCTCTCTTGAAGTTTAGCCAGCAACGCTGGACATTCGTCGATAACGTGCTTGAAGGAGTTGCAATAGCTGCAAGTGGTACAAGGGTTCTGACAATCCCTTGCCAAGTGTCCTAGCTGTGCGCATTTATAATAGATTATCTGTCCTTGACCTCGACCCATACCTCCTCCTCTTCCTCTTCCTCGGAATCCACCACGAGGGTTAAAGTTTCCTCTCCCAGGGGAGTTATACTGTGCAATTCTTCCTTTTTGGTGTACTTCGCCTTGAATTTTGTATATATCCCTTGACCTTTCGTGCATGAGGTCATAAGCCCTACAATCCCTATCATCATGCCCTAACGACTTACAGAACGTGAAATACAAATTTGTGGGTGTTTGAACATATTTTTGCATGTAATATCACTCACCAGGGCGATGTCTATTTCTACATACCTCACACAAGGGTAGGGTAACTTGCTTCAGGGGATCAGAGCTCCAGAGGCCAAGTATTCATGGAATAGGGGACACTGTTCCTTGTCATGGCCTTTTGATTTTCATCTGACACACCAGATGCCTTCTCTTTTGTCTTTTCCCTTGTCTTTCTTCATATCTTCGGCCTGCAGAGACAAACTAGTTAACTGACTAAAGATTTGACTCATACCTGAGCTGGATTCTCCCATTTGGGCTGATTCTAATTTCATGGCGATTTCCAGTGCCTCATCCTGCAAAGTAATCTTCTGTTGTATCAGAGGAACTCTGATGTGTGGCAAGAGGGAAATAATGAACCATTCCTTGTTCTGCTCATCTGGGATCTAGAAACTCAAGTGGCCCGTCAAGGTTTTATACTTTTGATCGAACTCCCATACAGGTTCAACTATTCTCTACTTGATTTATTTTAGTTTTGTAATGCACTGTGACTCTGACTTGGGTTTCTTGAACTATGCAATCAATGCGTTATTGATCTCATTCAACGGTTTAGGCTGGGCAATTCCCTTAACAAACTTCATGTACCAGCTCAGTGCGCAGTCTCTTAGGGTAGTACTAAACTGAGCTCGTTTGACAGCTTTGTCGGTGATGTTCTTAACACTCCATACAACTTCACATATAAACCAGTGCTAATCAAGATCTTCAGATCCATCTCCTCTGAAGGTGGGTAACCTCATATCATATGCCATAGATCTTCCTAGGTTTTCTGACTAAGTATGTGTTGGGCTACTAGTGACAGTGCTCTGAACGCTTGGGTGAATCTGATTACTCTGATTTCTTAATGTTGCTGAATCAATAGGAGGAGTAATAGTACTTACTTCAACAGTCTGCGCGGTTCCTGAAGCTTCCGTCTCTTTCCAACGAGGTTCTTCAACTTTCCCTTCCTCTTGCCTAGCGGAATCTGAATGCTCTTCGTCCGTCAGATCTGCCTCTTCTCCATTGTAGAAACCCTCATCCTCGTAGTTCTGCTTAAACAGGTTCGCAAGAGGAACTTCTCTGAACACTCTCCCACTGCGCATATGTTCAACCTCTGTGTCACTATTGTTGTTTGAGTTCTTGAACATTAGCTCTTCAATCTAGAAGACTATTGTATCTTCAAGATGGTCTTCTCATGCAATAACATCTTGATCATCAGCTTCCGAAACTGTAAAAAAATTCCTCTAGGTCCCTTAAAGAAATATCTCTCTACTTGGCTATACGATTCTACTCTGTCAACAACAAACTCAGTGATATACCCTCCAATGGTACTATCAAACCAATGATCTATTGCTCTTGACACAACGTTATCAACTCTCTTGACCTTCTTGATCAACGTCGACGTCCAAACCACAGGTGGCGTAGATCTGATCTCAAATTGGGTATCTGCTAACCTAGCTAGCCACTCGTATAACTCTCTATGGATTCCTCCAAAGAAAATCTCGTGTATATCAGTAAAGATATATCTTCCTAACCAATCCTCTGTATTAAGATTAGGGTTCTTGTTCTGGGCTTCAACGAAGTTCTTTTCTTGATCTTCTATCCACTTATTAATCTCTGTCTTCAATGGAAACCACCTTGACATTCCCTCAAGAAGATTTTGGTCTTAACAACATAACCATTTGTTGGCATAGGGGCAAACCCAGAGTTCAACTCCAAGAGCGCACCAACAAGCCCTCGTGAAGTAGATGCAGTCTCACCCGAAGTAACTATGGGGGGGTCACAGGACAAATATGTCTACAACCAAAGGGAATACCAAGTGGATCTAATACAAGAACAATACAACATTTATATATCACTTACCAGTTCAGATATACTCGGCACAACTATTTATCAGATCTTATACATTAATGCAATAGCAGTATATCAAATGGAAAAGAACATAGCATCAATCACACACAACACAAAATATACGTGGTTCACCCTCTCTCTAAGGCCATGTCCATAGAATTGTGATTTATAATATATTAAGATGAAGCATACAGTTCTTGTCTGCGCTCTCAACTAGCAGATATTCTTTCTTCTCCTCTCTCCCCCCTCCCTTCCTGCCCACCCAACTGCATGACTGATCTCCGCACCCAACTGAAGATATTACAATACCAGAAGGTTCTTACACTTATCACTTCTGGCTCACACAATAATAATCCCTCACACCAATAACAAAACTAGATCGACAATACCAACAACCCATCCCAGGTCCTTTAGACCTCTATTTATACATGACAATAGCTCACCAACAACCTTAGGCCGAGACCTAAGTGTCAAAACCCTAGATACCAAAACCCAAGGTGTCTAAAACCCTAGGTCAACTTGACATGCATTTTTAGGGCTTCACCAGCCTGTCTTTCCTTCCTTCTCGCGCCGTGATCCAAAGCATCCAATGGTGGATTTTTCCGCTTGCTGAGTTGTCCACGATCCATATTCCTTGCTGATCTGTCATCCTCGGTCTCCACGTCCAACGACTTGCTTTCTCTTGCTTCGCTCTGTCTTTTTTGATCTTCTGTTCACTTCGACCCAGTATGAGTCACTATGTCTTCCGCGTAGTTCGCATTTCACCTTTTCTTCCTTAATCTTCGCTTGCTTCCATAACCAAGGGCCAACATGTGTTATATGCTTTTTGTGTTTTATATGCCTGCGTATTCATTTTATGATTAATTGAATGAAACTGTAGTGTTCTGTAAGTTTCAATTGTTTCTCTTTTGAATACGGGTGCAAGGAGTGCATAGTATCCATGCAAGGAGTGTAAAGGCAGAGTAATTTTTCAGACTCAGAAGCTCAGAAGAGATAATGTGAAGTTGTGCAGAGTGAGTGAAAGGAGTGCACATATACTCATCTGAGAATAAGAGCTTGAGAAAACCCTTGCAAGGTGTGCATAGGGCCAACACTTCGTCAAGTGTTGAAGAGTCTCAGGGAAACAAACACAAGGAGTGCCTGGGAATATTTTCCAGAAATATTCAAGTGTCAAGTTTTCAGAGGAGAACAAGGTGTGCATAGAAGACCCAAATCATTTGAGTGTTAAATCTTAGGAGAAAGAGCGACCAGAATATTTGAAGGGAAGAATCCTTTCATTTTATAGGTCGAGTGGACGAGATCCACCTGAGGAGGAGAAGATCTTTCCTAGCCGTCAGATTTGGGAAAGCAGCATGGGTGTTAACCCATGAAGTCCTTCGAACTTTGCGTATTCAGAGGTTTCCATGTGGTGTGTGAAAAGGAGGAAAGTTTCTTGAAGTCTCAGAAATCAGAGAAGATCTGGACCATCTGATTGTCGGGACACGTGTCCATAGATCTAGAGTAGTTTGGAAGTCTGACTATCCGAAAGAGTTGGAGTGTGATTGTGGAAGTATGCAAGCTTCTTGAAGTTTCTAAGCCCCAAATGAATCTTAACCATCGACATGAAGAGCCACGTGTCAACAGATCTCAGAGTTCGAAGATTCGGTACCCCGAAAGAATGGAGGTGTAAGTCTGTTTAGGTCAAAAACTCCTGAAGGCCGGAGTAGATCCCAACCGTCCATTCACGAGGACAGGTGGATTGTTTATCATGCCCTTCATGAGCTCACTGGTTCGACACTTTGGAGGATCTGATGTGTTGATTTGTGGAAGGTTTTGAAGCCTGAAGCGCGAAGCAGATATCCACTATTGATCTGAGGCAAGCGCCAACTGTCCAATCTATCTGTTCAGAGTTCGTGAATTTGGGGTAGTTTCATGTTGGAGTGGGTAAATCTCCTGAAGTGCGGAGGCCCAAAACATCTATAAGCCGTATATCTCGACATACATTGAGGACCATTGATCCTTCGTTTTTTTTCGGTTGTCTGCTAGTTCAACGTTCAGGAGGAACGTCGTGTATGGTTGTTGAAAATTTTGAAGCCCAGAATCCCCAAGTGCCGTAATCCATTCCATTCAAGGGTTTTTATCCCACAGACTTGGCCGAAGGTCATGTGGATTTCTCCGCATGTATAAATAGACCCTCGCGAATTTGAAATTGCGCTCAGGATAAGGAAAAAAGGCCTGTGGTATAAGATTTCGAGGGCTTAGCAGGAGTCGAAGAGATGATTCGATTCCATACTGTGTATGATCCTAGACCATGAGGTTGTGCGAGCCCCAGGAGGTGGTTGGGGTTTGTGTCAACAATCTCTGGAGAACATAGGCCATAAGAAAGGACAACCAAGTGGCTCTAAATAGAAAGACCGCTACGATGCTTCCAAGGAGAGGAATAAGACGAAAACCACTACATATTAGTGAAAGGATATAAACAACCACTGCAACCATTACAATATAGATGGTCACACCATAGATTAGTGTTGGAATCTACATACTGAGTTGAATCCAAAGAACTGTAAGAACGATGATAAGAAGAGGGACCTACTAGGCAAGGATTCAAGCAACTAGGTAGAGAGTAGCTCAGATATGGATGAGAAGATTGTCTACACTTTAGTGTAGAAGAAGGCGAATCTAAGTAGCCTTCATCACAAATAAGAGAAGGAGATGAATAAACTCTTGCATATTAATATCCATGTCAAAAATAATAAGGTAGATGCTCTATTCGATTCCATCTCACAGACCAAACTCATAGTAGATGATCTGGTCAACAAGCTTGGGTTGGAGATTCATGATCATCTAAGCCCATATCCATTGGGATGGGTGAATAAGGATACACAGATCAAAGTCACTAAACCATGTAAGATAAGTTTTCTATAAGTGCATAATTTATTGATGAAGTGGAGTTAGATGTAGTACCCCTTGATGTGTGTGGTGTAGTATTTGGAATCCCCTACATGTATATGAGGGGTGAAATATTTTTGTAGAGAGAAAACCAATATTGCTTTATCAAGGATGGGAAGTCTTACATCATCAATGCACATAAAGGTAAGTCAAATATCTCTCTGGTAAGTGCTAACCAAGCAAAAAAGTTGATCAATTCTAGTAAGAAGTATGTATTGATTTCTTAAGAGAGAATCAACAAAGGCACTAGTAAGAGAAAAGGCATCCCTGGAGGCATGTACAAAAAAATAGAAAAAATAGTTGGAGGATTTGTTGTAGGAATACAAAGGAGTGTTCCAGGAGCCTTGAAGGGATGCTACCTAAGAGTGAAGTGGAGAACGAGATACACTTGTTTCCTAACTCCTTGTTACACATTATTTTCATCATCCCTATGACCGTTAATGATGTAAACCT
>ML794973.1:444236-454778 GCA_009831015.1 Picea engelmannii | reverse complement strand
TGGAAGGTCTGCATGAAGTTGGTGGTTTTACTCCAGTAGAAAAGATAAGTACCGCTTTTATGTTCATTTACATGCTGTGTAATGGTACTTATGTTATAATTGATGAGTCTTGCCTGTGTATGTTGTATATGTTGCATGCGTAGGATTATTGTTACCTCCACATTAATATGTGATATATGTATATATATGTGTGTGTGTGTGTGTGTGTGTGTGTGTAGAATAGACATTCTATGTTCATATGGATGTGTATGTTTTTCCGCAAGTATCTCTGTGTGGCATAGCCAATAGTTAAGTCTGGAGCTGTCATAGATTAGATCAGTAAAAGGCAAAGATAAGGTATTCCAAAGGTAGCATTACTCAGCTTGTTGGTGGCTGAGGATGTTACAAATTGGTATTCGAGCTAAGTGAAGTGTCTGAGTAGTGGCATTTCCCGGTCTCTATGTTGGCTGGGGATGTTACAAATTGGTATCAGAGCCAAGGTTTTCAACAATGAGTCTGGATGGGCCATGTTAGTGGAAAATGAAGCAAATTTTTTGAAATAATTGTTGTTGAAGTAGAAAAAATTCAAGTTCAGAGCCAAGGTTTTAACGCCGAACCTGGATGGGCTAGATAAGTGGTCATTGGACCCGAAGTTTCAGGTGGAAATTGTGTCTAGAGGAACCGATTTTGAATTTTAGAATGTTCCCTGAGTGTCAAGAGTTTACTTTGGACGCGTTACGAAGATCAGGAGGTGTAGCGGTATTATAAAACTACGACAGGCATGGTATTTTGCCACAGAGAAATAAATCACAACACTTGTGGTGTTGAGGTCGCCGGATCTACACAAAAGTGGTTGTGAGCTGTTAGATCTCATGACAGATCGTAATTTTGGAGTTCAACGATCGAGAGAAGAGAGTTGTGCTGATGAAGAAACTTTCGAAGTGCCGAAGTGGATCTACATCGTAGATCTGGGGAGAAGAGTAGAGAAGAGATCAGAAAGAAAAATGAAATCTGAACGTTTTCTTAAATCAGATTGGTTTATGAATGCTGTGGGATTTGTTAAAGAATGATGGCCTGACAAATTCCGGCTGACTGCACGTTGTGTTTGTAGAGTTCAACGAGTGTCATAAACAAATCAAATTTTCACAGAGCGCTTAGGAGACACTCGCAGAGATAATAGAAAAGCAGTTTTTCTTGCATATAGTGTGTTTATGTATTTGTGTTCATTACTATGTTTTTATATGTTGTTCATGGTTTGAATGCGTAAACTGGTGAAGTATTGAATAAGTTTCAATTGTTTCTCTTCTTTGAGTTTTCGAGTGCAAGGAGTGCACATTATCCGCAAGGAGTGTGTTGATAGAGGTAAGTTAACCTCAGAGAATCTCAGGAGAGATACCGTTGAACCTTCATCAGCAGAAGTGCAAGGAGTGCACAGGAAGAACTCTGTGTTGAGTTCAGAGAGAGATAGAGTCACTGAGAACTCTGTAGGGCTCTGCCAGGAGGGAATCGAGCGAGTGCAAGTGTGCATAGAGAGAAATCTTTGTCAAGTTCAAGGAGAAGAGTATCAAAGGAAGATACTCACAGAGCTGTTGAACACTTTGTAGAAAACACTCAACAAGGTATGCTTTGAGAAGAAGGTTGCTTGGAGGGCACAAAGTTTTCCCTTTGAAAGGAAACAGAAGGGCCGAGACCCTTAGGATACTGAGTAATTCAAAAATATCAGAAGAGATAACGTAAGGAGTGCGTGGGAGACATAATCATTCTAAGTCCTAAATCTCAGAAGAGATAATGATTACGAGAGTGAAGACGAGATCCAAGAGGCAGAATCGCAGGAGAAAGGTCAAAGGTTGAAGCCTTTGAACATTGACAAAATATTCCAAGGCGAAAGAAGTCAAAAGCTCAGGAGGAGGAGTGACAACAGTCATCAGATCGGTTGTGGGGAGGAGCTTGGACCATTAGATCAACATCCAACAGAACAAAGGAATCGCTTTGAGAGTTTAGTTTGAGATTTGAAATCGCCGAAGCCCGAATAGCCGAAGCAGTTGGGAACTGTTGATCTGGGTTGGACAGAAGTCACCAGATTGTGAACTTCAAAGAATCATACTCTGGGGTTTTTTTGAAGTTGTGTTTTAGGATGTCCTGAAGAACCAAAGCTCGAAACGTCTAAGGGCCGTTGATTTGGAGAGGACGTGTGGCAGAAGATATGTCACTCCAGGGAAATTCACTCCGGATATTTGTGTGTGTGGAGACATGGGAACTCTCGAAGGCCGGAGAGTCGAAGTTCATTAGAACCATCCAATTGTTGAGGATAGGTGTCATTATATCTTCCACTCCAAAAGATTGTCATACGAAGAAAATCAGATAGTCGAGAGTTGAAACTCTCGAAGGCCAGAGAGCCAGAATCAACTGTAGCCGTTGATTTGGAAGGGAGCTACGTGTCGACAGATCGTGTAGATATGGGATCGCGTGTGGAAGGAGGAAATAAGGTAGAAAAGGGAGGATAGATAGCAGTCATTGATCGTGGATCATCGCCAAAGGATTGGAAATCAATGGACGAGTTGGATTGTGGGGCCAGAACTTGCTTGGATGTTAAAAATCTGAGAGCGGGCCGCAATTTATACCACGATTTTAACAAAGTGATGTGTGGCAGTTGGAGGTGAATTGTGGGGCGAAAAATGGGTTGGCCTAAAACCACTCTTGCCCACACCTGTAATCACATTTTTCCGTGAGGTCATAGACCAGGGTCATATGAAGGAAAGGGTTAATGAAAAGGGGCTAGCGCCTGAAACTTGGAGTTTTGGAAGCACCTAGGAATAACTCTCGGGTCTGTCAGGACCTGTACATAGAAGGAAAGGGGACTTGTGTAAGATTAATAGGGGTCTAGCAAAGGCCCGAAGAGTCAATCTGACTCAGCATTTGGAAATATCCTAGACCGAGAGGTCGCATAACCCTAGGAGGAAGGGGGGGATGCATCAGGAGCACAAGAAGATCCAGGAATCTAGGAGGAATTGTAGACTTCTAGGATCAAAAAGGAAAATTTTTATAGGGAGAAAGAAGTTGTTGCAATTTATGTGGCAGCAAGTATGTTACGGCTTGTTGGGTCAGCTAGAGGAAAGAATGCTTGCATGTTTGCAAGTGTTGTTGGTGATGTTGTTTCATAAGGAGGGAAGCAACAAAGAGCTGAAGTGTTGGTTATAAGTTTGATCAAAGAAGCATGGAAGCTTCTACTGCCATCAAACTCTCAGGTAGTATAAAATTTATTAATGGCAGTCATTCAGGTATGAGTTTTTATTACTCTTTTTGCATAATTGCTGAAAGGAAATTTAGGTAAGAATTTCCTTAGCCATAGTTATTTTATAAAATCAAGTGATTATATTATTGAATGCATACCACTGGACGGGGTAAAGGCTGGAGGCCTGTATTAATTCAAATATTTTTAGCTTCTGAATGCACACACTGACATAGTAGAATGTCATGTTAATTTGGTTATGGGGTAGTAACCAAAGAACTAAAAGATAAGAACTTGTTATAGGAATGAATGTCAGTAAGCTAGTCATGTATGAGACTAGGACATGGTTGGATATGATAAGGTATGGATATGGAAAGGTTATTAGCCACACAGGTACTAAAATCTTCCTACCTTTAAATAAAACTTGGACTGCAACCGTTTTGCTAACACTAATGAACACCACATAATTATATTCTTGGTGTAGTGTTCGGGTCGAAAAGGAAGGCATCCAATTAATTGGGAAGAAAATAGGAAGTGTGTGGAGAATGTGTCAACACATTGGCTAGAATTCCAACTTATGGATGGTGAGATACATGACTGAGATGAAGAGTATTATGTAATTCAATGCAAGGCGCACTGAATAAGTATGCATTGAGAATTGCACTCATGCATAGTAAGTGATAGAGTTGTATATTAAAAGCAATAGGTGAATGAGTTTTGTAAATACATGCATATATATTATTGCATGGAAATAATTGTTACTAACAACTGGAATGTTGTGAACTCATGAAGCTCAGGACATTTCAGGAGTTGTTGGAAATTGAAACATGAAAGTTTCAAGTCAAGTAGTCACATGAGCATTGACTACAGAAAATTTTCTTGTTTAGAAAAAGAAGTAATGAACATTCAAATATTATTGTGAACATGCATATGCATAGAATGACAAGTTGTTCTAGTTTATTAAATTGTTGGGTAATTGTGACTGAATTGCTAGGTACAGGAAATTCTAAGATCACTGCATAAGATTTTGTACATATTGCAATTAAATATGATGTACAACACATACTGACAATTTGTTGGTTGTATGCAAGATGAAGCATTACAGGAAAAATGGTATGCAGTTTGGTGCCTGTGGAAAACCACAAGGATGGCTGCATTCATAATATGGCAACAACCAAGATGAATTATGAAATAGAATTTCATGTTTTGAGGAAAAAGTTGAATTCCCTTATGAAATAGTTGGAGTTCCTAAAATGAATTCTTTTATGTTTTCTCATGATAAATGCACGTGGGTGATGCAGATGAGATGATGTTGATTAAAGTTGGAATGTTGACTACAAAGAGTAGCTCAGGGAAGATGCTAATTGGAGATAACATATCTTACCTTGTGGATCCCCGGTGGATCTGAGTGTGTGTACACTTCTCCTTGGGTTGCCTTGGAGAAGGTTGGAGCCCTGGAGGGAGAAGTGTGGGGATAGGTTCCCTGGTATGAGGCATGGAGGGTACCTGGACACCTTTGAGGGTAGTTGGAACTCCGGGAGCCACGGTGCTCTGAGACTTCTTGAGCCAACATGTTGTTGAAGCCCAAGGAAAGGGAGGTGTAATAGTCGATGGACTGTGTGACAGTGAAGGTGTACACTCCTGGGGTAGGGAAGATATGTGGGCAAGGAGAAACTGTTTGTTGGAGTGCTGCTGAGGTTTGGTACCTTGGTCTAGACCATGTTGATGTGGAAGGTATTCTCAATCAAAAGATAAATATCAATTCTCTATTTATTGTATGTTGTGTATCTTGTATACAGGTTATAATGTTATTAGAATTGCCTGTATATACATATATATACATTGCATATATGCTTTCATTACCTGCATCCATGACTGTACATAATGTGTTTCAAGTTTATTTTCTTAAGAAATATATACCTGATGCTAATCATGTTATTGATTGGAATTTGATTCAGGTAGAGCAAGAAGGCGTCTTGCAAGTGCATCAGGTTCGCATATTGGACCGAAAGAACAAACAACTCCGGAATTGAGCCATAGGGCTTGTAAAGGTCCAGTGGACCTGGTACGGTCTCGAGGACGCGAAATAGGAGCATGAGGATGCTATGTGGGCAAAACACCCACATCTTTTTTTAAGATTTTGGAAATCTTGCTGATGTAGTGTAAACAATTGCACTAAGGACAATGCAAAAATAAGGGGAGGGGATTGTAATACCCCAAGGACATGCCCTAGTTGTATTTATGTATTGTAAACATGTTTTGTAGGCTGGTGAGTTGAGTGTTATAATAATCTAGCATCCTTATGTGATAATTAGGCCAGAGAGCCTAGGATGCTAAGGCCAGGCGCATGTTTTGTATATGTAATTATGCAAAAAAGTAATAAAATATAAACATCACTGTGTGTAGACTGACCACGAAGAAAGAGTGATGGGGGACTAAGCTTCCACAACGTTGGGTAAGGGAGGAGGCTAAGTGTTTCGGCCTAGGGGATAATCTAGGGAGATTACCTCTAAAGGGGATAATAATTTATTATTATTTCTGAAAAGGCTAAGGTGGTCAATTGACCAAGTGTTGTCCTAAGTTCCTGGAAAAGGAACGTATGCTAAGTGGAGTACATGCGGCTACAGGAAGACATGTGTCAACCTGGGCACATGCAGTTATAGCTGGGAAAGCCAACACTATTAGGGGGCTCGCTGGCTATTGTCCATCCACTGTCTAACCGTGAACCAGGGGCATCCATCATGGATCTTTGGAACTAGTAACACATGAGCCAAATCGAGTTGGGGTCTGTCCATTCTTCCATTCGCAGTCTGAACCCGAAACCAGGATGATCGACCTCTGCATTGTTTCCTGGTCATGCACCCTGAAACCCGTGGGAAAATCGATGGATTGATCCGTGTCTCCGGGGAAATCTGAGTATCCTGTATTTGTCTGAGCCATGTGGCGTCGTAACCGTGGGATGTTGTGGCCACGCAGTTCCTGGAATGAGTGTGGCTTGCTGCATTCTGTTTTCCTGAGTTGCATTAACCAGTGGTTGTTGTCCTCACCTTGTGGGAATCTATTTGAAATTGTTTGAAGAAGCGGGTTGTCAAGCCCGTGGTTGAAGAGGCAGGTTGTCAGGCTTGTGAGCAGCTCTCTCCAGGTGAGAGAGTTTGCTAGGAAGTGGTTTGATTCTAGAGAGAGTCCAGCACTAGATACAGAGCTCTGAGAATTCTAGTTCGACCTGTTGCTGAAGCTAGAGGCAAGGGAGGTGAAGCATCTGATGAACTGTGTGACAATGAAGGTGTATACTCCTGGGGTGGGACATGCATGTGGGGAATGAGAGTCCGTGAGTAGTGGGCGTAAGAAGGCTCCTAGAGAGAATCCTTCTAGTTGTATTGGGCAGTTTCATGTAACCTCAGCCTAGTCTAGGATTCCCTTGCCCTGGGTGGAGCATAGTCCCACCTCGGGGGTGACACACTGCTGAGTGTGATGAGCAGCGGGGCCTATGGCTGGGAGGTTCATGGAAGGTCTGCACGCAGTTGGTGGTGTTACTCCAGTTGAAAAGATAAGTACCACTTTTATGTTCATTTATATGCTGTGTAATGGTACTTATGTTGTAATTGATGAGTATTGCCTGTGTATGTTGTAATTGTGCATGTGTAGGCTTACTGTTACCTCTGCATTAATATGTGATGTATATATGTAGAATAGACATTCTATGTTCATATGGATGTGTATGTTTTTCCACAAGTATATCTGTGTGGCATAGCTAGTATTTAAGTCTGGAGATGTTACAGATCAAAGAAGTAAAACGAAAAGATAAGGTATTCCATAGGTAGCATTACCCGGCCCGTTGGTCACTGGGGATGTTACAAATTGGTATCAGAGCTAAGTGAAGTGTCTGAGTAGTGGCATTGCCTGATCTCTATGTTGGCTGGGGATGTTACAAATTGGTATCAAAGCCAAGGTTTTCAACACTAAGCCTGGATGGGCCATGTTAGTGGAAAATGAAGCAAAAGTTTCGAAAGAATTGTTGTCGAAGTAGACAAAATTCGAGTTCAGAGACAAGGTTTTAACACCGAACTTGGATGGGATGGATAAGTGGTCATTGGACCCAAAGTTTCAGGTGGAAATTGTGTCTGGAGGAACCGATTTTGAACCTTAGAATGTTCCATGAGTGCCAAGAGGTTACTTTGGACGTGTTACGAAGCTCACGACAAGCGTGGTATTTGGAAACATAGAAAGAAATCACAACACTTGTGGTGTTGGGGTCACTGGATCTATGCACAAGTGGTTGTGAGTCATTAGATCTCATGACAGATCATAATTTTGGAGTTCGACGATCGAGAGAAGAGAGATGTGCTGATGCACAAAATTCCAAAGCCCCGAAGTGGATCTACACTGTAGATCTGGGGAGGAGAGCAGAGAAGAGCTCAGAAAGAAAAATGAAATCTGAACATTTTCTTAAATCATATTGGTTTATGAATGCTGTGGGATTTGTTAAGAAATGATGGCCTGAAAAATTTCGGTTGAATGCATGTTGTGTTTGCAGAGTTCAGCGAGTGTCAGAAACAAATTGAATTTTCACAGAGCACCTAGGAGACACTCGCAGAGATAATATAAAAGAAGATTTTCCTGCATATAGTGTGTTTATGTATTTGTGTTCATTACTATGTTTTTATATGTTGTTCATGGTTTGAATGCGTAAACTGGTGAAGTATTGAATAAGTTTCAATTATTTTTCTTCTTTGAGTTTTCGAGTGCAAGAAGTGCACATTGTCCACAAGGATTGCATTGACACAGGTAAGTTAACCTTAGAGAAGCCCAGGAGAGATACCATTGAACCTTCCTCAACAAAAGTGCAAGGAGTGCACAGAAAGAACTTTGTGTTGAGTTCAGAGAGAGATAGAGTCACTGAGAACTCTGTAGGGCTCTGCCAGGCAAGCATCGAGTGAGTGCAAGTGTGCACAGAGAGAACTCTTTGTTGATTTCAGGGAGAAGAGTATTAGAAGAATATACTCACAGAGATGTTGAACACTCTGTAGAAAACGCTCAGCAAGGTGTGCTTTGAGCAGAAGGTTGCCAGGAAGGCATGAAGTTTTCCTTTGAAAGGAAACATAAGGGACAAGACCCTTAGGATAGTGAGTAATTCAAAAATCTCATAAGAGATAATGCAAGGAGTGCATGGGAGACAGACTCATTCTAAGTCCTAAAGCTCAGAAGAGATAAAGATTATGAGAGAGAAGACGAGATCCAAGATGCAGACTCACAGGAGAAAGGTCAAAGGCCGAAGCCTTTGAACACTGACAAAATCTTCCAAGGCCGAAGAAGTCAAAATCTCAGGAGGAGGAGCAAAAAAAACCGTAAGATCGATTGTGGGGAGGAGCCTGGACCATTAGATCAACATCCAATAGAACAAAGGAATCGCCTCTAGAGTTTAGTTTGAGATTTGAAATCATGGAAGCCCGAATAGCCGAAGCAGATGGGAGCCGTTGATTTGGGTTGGACAGATGTCATGAGATCGCGAACTTCAGAGAATCATACTCCAGGATTTTTGTGAAGTTGTGTTTCGGGATGTTTTGAAGCACCAAAGCCCGAAACGTCTAAGGGCCATTGATTTGGAGAGGATGCGTGGTAGAAGATCTGTCACTCCAGGGAAATTCACTCTGGAGATTTGTGTGTGTGGAGACTTGGGAACTCTCAAAGGTTGGAGAGCCGGAGTTCATCAAAATCATTTGATTGTTGAGGATAGGTGTCCTTAGATCTTCCACTCCGTAATATTGTCATATGGGGAAAAGAAGATAGTTGAGAGTTGAAATTCTTGAGGGCCAGAGAGCGAGAATCAAGCGTAGCCGTTGATTTGGAAGGGAGCTATGGGTCGACAGATTGTGTAGATATGGGATCATGTGTAGAAGGAGGAAAGAAGGTAGAAAATGGAGGATAGATAGTAGTCGTTGATCACAGATAATCGCTAAAGGATTGGAAATCGATGGACGAGCTGGATTGCAGGGCCAGAACTTGCTCAGATGTTAAAAATCTGAGAGCGGGCCGTAATTTATACCACGATTTTAACAAAGTGATGTGTGGCAGCTGGAGCTGAATTGTGGGGAGAAAAGTGGGTTGGCCTAAAACCACTCTTGCCCATGCCCGCAATCATAGTTTTCCATGAGGTCATAGCCCAGGGTCATATGAAGGAAAGGGCTAATGAAAAGGGGCTAGCGCCTAAAACTTGGAGTTTTGGAAGCGCGTAGGATTAGTCCGCGGGTATGTCAGGACCTCCACACAGAAGGAAAGGGGACCTGTGTAAGATTAATAGGGGTCTAGCAAAGGCCCGAAGAGTCAATCCTACTCAGGATTTGGAAATATCCTAGACTGGGAGGTCGCAGAACCCCAGGAGGAAGGGGGGGCTGCATCAGGAGCACAAGAAGATCCAGGAATCCGAGAAGAATTGTAGACTTCTAGTATCAACAAGGAAAATTTTTATAGGGAGAAAGAAGTTGTTGCAATTTCTGTGGCAACAAGTATGTTATGGCTTGTTGGGTCAGCCAGAGGAAAGAATGCTTGCATGTTTGTAAGTGTTGTTGGTGATGTTGTTGCATAAGGAGGGAAGCAACATAGAGATGAAGTGTTGGTTATAAGTTTGATAAAAGAAGTATGAAAGCTTCTACTTCCATCAGACTTTCAGGTAGTATAAAATTTATTAATGGAAGTCATGTAGGTATGAGCTTTTATTACTCTTTTTGCATAATTGTTGAAAGGAAATTTAGGTAATAATTTCCTCAGCCAGAGTTATTTTATAAAATCACGTGATTATATTATTGAATGCATATCACTAGATGTGGTAAAGGCTGGAGGCCTGTATTAATTAAAAGCTTTTTAGCTTCTGAATGCACACACTGACATAGTAGAATGCCATGTTAATTTGGTTATGGGGTAATAACCAAAGAACTAAAAGATAAGAACTTGTTATAGGAATGAATGCTAGTAAGCTAGTCATGTATGAGACTAGGACATGGTTGGATATGGAAAGGTTATGTGCCACACATGTACTAAAATATTCCTACGTTTAAATAAAACTTGGACTGCAACCTTTTTGCTAACCTAATGAACACCACATAATTATATTCTTGGTGTAGTGTTTGGATCGAAAAGGAAGACATCCAATTAATTGGGAAGACAATAGGAAGTGTGTGGAGAATGTGTCAACACATTGGCCAGAATTCCAACTTATGGATGGCGAGATACATGAGCGAGATGAAGAGCATTATGTAATTCAATGCACGATGCATTGGATAAGTATGCATTGAGAATTGAACTCATGCATAGTAAGTGATAGAATTGTATATTAAAAG
>ML794973.1:420505-434372 GCA_009831015.1 Picea engelmannii | reverse complement strand
TGATTGTCATGGCTGAGATCATACTTTAATTTGAGGGCCACATAAGAGCCTTTCCTTTGGAGAAGGCTACTGTGTACCCTTTACTTTCTATAACTACAACTGAGATATGATTTTTCTTTAATCCAGGAACATAAAAAAATCTTCAATATGAAATTAATTACCTGACTGAAGCTGAAAAGATGTTGATCCAATTCCTTTGATGGAATAAGTGCCATCATCACCCAATTATACCTTCACATTGAACTTCTTATCTCGGTAGTTCACAAGAGTTTGTTTGAATCCCATCATGTGCTTGGAAGCCTCGTTGTCTACTAACCAGATTTATTCTGATTTGGTGACAACACCGGAGAGAGCTACAACAAGATAAATTTCTCTGCACTATTCTTTCTTTTTAATAACAACTCTGGTCCTCTCTCTTTGAGGCTCTTCTTCTTGAGTTGCAACTGAAGCATGGAACCTGCCTTTCCATTTCTGCTGTGAAGGAGGGATCCTGCAGTCTTTTTCATAATGACCTAACTTGTTAGAGTTAAAGCATCTTAATTTAGATAAATGAGAGTGAGAATGAGAATGCTTACCTTGAGGTTTCTTACCTTTGCTTTTGTGCTAAGGAAACCTCTTTCATTTCTTGGCTTTGGATGAAAGGGCATGGTCTTTCACCATTGAGGGTTCATTTATGTTTTTAAATATGCCCTCTTCTTCCAAACAATCATGCCATAATCTCTCAAAGTTAGGTTGAACTTCTCTTCCATTGACTGATGAGAGAAATGCCTCCCATGATTCAGGAAGACCATCTACTTCTTTTTGTACAATGTCATCATCATCTATTGCAACTCTAATTGCTGCAAGTTGATCTCTTGTTTGGGAAATTTTGGAAAAGAAGGCAAAGATGGTTTATCCTTTCCCATCTTTAATGTTTGTAGTTGTTTCTTCAAATTCCTTTTCTGAGTTGTGGCATTCTTTTCATATAGATTTTCTATGGAATCAAATCATTCCTTAACTATCCTTAGATGAGAAATAAGAGGCATCATGCTGTCTTTAACTGAGTGAAAAATGACCCTCTTGGATTCGGCATGCCTCTTCTTATAGGCTGCTCTTCCTCAATTTGAAGTAGGTTCTTCTATCACCCTGGTAACCAACTCATTCAAGTCACCTTCTTCTATGATATTAAAGACCCTAGCCTTCTAGGCATTGAAGTTTGAAGCCCCTTCAAGCCCATCTTCTGCTTTGATTGAAGATGAGGCCATACTAAAAAAGAGATCTGATATAAAAAAAAATTACTGCTGATCTGCAAAACAAACATTTAATAGTGGATCTACGTAAGCTCAAAATTCTGCCACAAATTAGCTCTTTTCACACCCTAATATCTGATTCCATGTTAGAATTTAAGGGCAAAATATAGACTAGCTAGGAATATAAATAATTTTAATTTTATTTGCTACTGTAATTTTGGATCAATAATATATTCAAAAAATTATGATAACATAAATCATATAATAGATATGAGTATTACCTTAGCAAAACAAAGAACATATTTACTTGATGTGCTTGCTTTTATCCTCCTTTCTGTATGCTCATAAAAAACTTTTAAGGGATCGTTGATCAAATCCTCAGGGAAGATCTCATCATGATCCTTGGAACAATTTTTCTAAGAAGAACTTTAGCGTAAAATATCAGAAAACTAACCAACATGCCAATCATCAAGTAAAGGGGTTAAAACAGGACACCACTGTCCAACCTAGTGGCTGAAAAAGAGGCCACTAACAACCTCAATAAATTCTGTCCAAAAACAAGTAGCAACAGTAAATAACAATGAACAATAGTCACAAAACACATGTGCACACTCATATTTTGGAACCCATCCAGGGAAAACCCTAGTTTAAGGAAACCCACCAAGAGAGATTTATTATCAGCTTCAAGAAGTACACAAGTTACAATAGTAATGTAATTGACAGCAAGAGAAACACACTTATAGACACCCACTACAATCCCCAACATTTCTTCCTTGAAAATCATGCCATAGTCCATACGTAATGTATGACCCATCTGAGAAGAAACACCTCGAAATGCATGCCAACCTGCTCCTATACAATTAGATCTGTACGACCTTTCTGCTGTAAGAAAAACCTCAAGACAACCTCGTAAAACGTACCACTAACAACCTCAATTTTTGTGCCCTATTTTCCTATTGTACGACTTGTACGGATCTGTACAATATGACCTCCCACTCAGATGCAACCTTCAACAACTTCTCATAGAAATTTGTCTTGGGATTTGTGCCCAAGTTCTCTTGGAATCCGAGCCAAATCTGCTGCATTCACTTTTCTTCCATCTCTCTCTCAAATATCTGCAGTTTATGACATAAAGTCACTTTAATAAAATATTAGAAGGTCACTTTAACAAAAGAGTCACTTTATTACAACTTTATAAAACACCTATTAGAAAGTTAAGTGCCTAGTAGTGCAAATTGCAATGTCACTTCTGCATACAAGACAAAATATGTGGAGTACCTCATGAGATATAAAAGCTAAAAATCCTTCTTAGCGATGGATGTACTCACTTCCATCACCATCACTTGGTCCTGTCCTCAACTCCATCATATTGTTCGTAGTAGGAGCTCCCTCTGAACCTGGAGCCAACCTCAACACTACACTGAACTCGAACTTGAATACCTCCTCCTGGAAACCACTATGAACCCTGATCTTCTAGGAGAACCCATTCTCCCACCTTGAGCTTCTGTCCACTTACACCAGCTGAGCCTCCTGCTGGTGCTCAGAAGAGAATCTGATCTAGGTGGATATTGGTGGTCAACCACCTATTCCAAATTCCAACTGGCTAATTTGGACAATTTTTAGTTCAACATGTTTATTTGTAACGGGTAAATTTATTTTTAATTGTGGGTTCTGCACTTATGAGGCTATCCTGAATCCCTACACAACATCCAGGTGGATATTGGTGGCCACCCACCTATTCCTGGCTTATTTTGAAAGTTTTCATGTCAATACATCTTTATGTACTTCCAAGGCCGTTTTGGGGCTCTAAAAAGTGTTTTCTTGGCTTGCCACAGTCAAACTAAAAATAGAGTTAGATTTTGATGGCATAATGCGCAGTTCTCGAAAATACCTTTCCAATGGGTTATCACACACCTAAAACGAAGATCGTATGCAAAAGTTATGACCCCGGGAAATTAATGTACTAACTTACCCCAACGGGGCCCACATGACTTTTGGCGCTTCATCTCCTAGGGTTAGGTTTTTGGATGTCTGGGGTTTTGACATTCATGTTTATCATAAAAATGCCTTCAAAGCCTCATTGTAATGATCTTCTTGCGAATGAGTGTAGCTGTCACATCTCTTTTCAGAGATAAAGCTACCACCATTCTAGCGAGTCTTGCACTCTATATTTTTACAGTCTTTGTACATTTATTTCATTAATAGAAATAATGTATTGTTGTATTTCTTTGTTTCTGACAATATTTATGTGTATTGCATTGTAATATCTCTTCTTTCATTTCGTTCCGAAAATAATCCGGATCAGTGGTATCAGAGCAGGCTGCTCTTGATCATTTTTCAGTGCATGTCCCTGACGAGGTCCGGTTATAGCAAGTTGGGTCTCGAGCTTGTCTCTCTTGAGGACAATCACTCTCGCACGCCCAAGAAACCCTCTATGGCGACAGAAAAGAAAAACAAAGGAGAAGAAGACTCTATTAACCTGTTGCTTGAGCAAGCTCTCGCACAACAGAGGGATGAAATGATGGATAATTTTTCCCACATCCTTCAATGCCTGCCGATAGCAACATGTGCATATTCATCAAGCGACCACTTTGGAGGAACCTCTCCCTTCAAGGTACAATTTAACTTTGATATTCCTGTATTTTAAAGTCAGAAAGATGCGAATGCCTTAGAAAAATAGTTGAATCTGCTAGAAGGTTATTTCTTTCTTCACAATTTTTTTCAATAGGGATAAGATCACCTTCGCACTCCTCAAGGCTTTCCCCCATGTCAAACATTCGTGGGAAAATTACTGGGAGAAAAGTCCCATAGAGGAATCTGGAATATATGGGGTCGAGTCCACTTGGGATTTTTTTGTGGATGCGGTCAAGGAACAATACTACCCTGTTGATAACTATGAAGACCAGTACATGAGATGGACCACACCGTGGCAAGAGAAGAGCCAAACAATGTCAACGTTCACAAATACTTTCCATACCTTGCACACCAATTTGGGTATCAAAGACTCCGAGTGACATCTAATTCTGAAATATCGTGGGGCTCTGCATAGGTACATCCAAACCGAAATGGATTTCCTAAACATCTCATCATTGGGAGTTTCCTATCGATATGCTGTCAAAATTGAGAAAAAAATTAGGCACTAGAATAAATGGGAGTTCGGGTTTGCAAATACACAACAACCAAAGCATGGTAAAGACGACCCTAACCAACAACGTCCTGACAACCAGTCCAAGACATAGGAAAAAAGGGGTAAAGGAAAGACGAAAAATGACATTGGGAAGTGGTGCGGCTTCCACAAAATCCCCTAACACAACACCGATGAATGTTGCTCGAAACAATCATTGGTGGTCGAGGTAAAAGACAAGGATCTGAACCCTGATTCAGAATCTGATCCAGAAAATATTGAAAACAGACAAATAATTGACGTAGACCCCACTACTATTGTTGCGACCATAACAATTCAACCAAAAGAACCAGTAAATCATGAATAGGGGGAGCGCCTCTTCCATTCATAGATGTGGGTGAATGGGACCCCATTGCATTTCATTGTTTATAGCGGTAGCCAGAAGAACCTCATCTCAGCTGAGGTCGTCAAACAGTCGGGGTTGTCGACAACACCACACTCGCAACCATACAACATTGAGTGGCTTCACCAGGGATGAGATCTCCATGTCAGCCAGCAATGTCGCCTTTCCTATGGCATCCAACCCTTCAAGGATGAGGTAGTCTGTGATGTTTCTCCTCTTGATGTCTGTGATGTTTTGTTGGGCCAACCATATGTGTGGAATTGTCATGTTGTTTATGTGTGTCGACCTTGTAATTTCATTATTACTCTGGGGGTCATATCTACAGGATAACATAGGTATTTCCCACCATTGTTCCACCAAAACAGTGTCGCAAGGTAATCTCTCATACTGCAAAATTCATCCTCTTCATAGTTTGTTCAAAGGATGCACAGAAGGCCATTGCAACCACTGCAACATCAACACCTTCTATCCAACAAAAGCATATTGCATATATTGTTTCTTGACCTATGATGGTGCCTACATAATGCCCTGTCAAGCCCAGAGACAACATGTTGGTGGAACAAATTCAACCCTACCAGCGACAGGTTCGTGACAACCTTCCACATACCAAGCAGTGCAACTTCTCCACCAAGGCACGTAGCTCACCAAGATTCAGATTTAGAAATGTTTTTCCTTCCTCTCCGAGCACTCAACGCAATGGAGACCTTTTCTTCCTAATGGGGGAGGATTGATCCAGGTAGATATTGGTAACCACCCACCTATTCCAAATTCCAACTGGCTCATCTGGACAATTTTCAGTTCAACATGTTTCTTTGTAATGGGGAAATTTCTTTGTAATTGTGGGCTCTGCACTTATGGGGTTGTCCTGAAGCCCTACACAACATCCATGTGGATATTGGTGGCCACCAACCTATTCCAACTGGCTTATTTTGGAAGTTTTCATGCTAGTACATCGTTTTGTACTTCTAGGGTTGTTTTGGGGATTTAAACAATGTTTTCTTGGCTTGCCATAGTCAAAATGTAGACAAAGTAAGAGTTTGACGACATAATACGTAGTTCTCAAAAATACCTTTCCAACAGGCTATCACACGCCTAAAACAGAGATCGTATGCAAAAGTTACGACCCTGAGAAGTTAATGTACCAACTTACCCCAACGGGGTCCACTTGACTTTTGGCGCTTCATCTCCTAGGGTTAGGTTTTTGGATGTTTAGGGTTTTGACATTCATGTTTAATATAAAAAGACATTCAGAGCCTCACTGTAATTATCTTCTTGTAAATGAGCTTATTCATCACATCTCTTCTCAGAGATAAAGCTACCACCATTCTAGCGAGTCTTGCACTTTGTATTTTTACAGTCTCTGTACATTTCTTTCATTAATAGAAATCATGTATTGTTGTATTTCTATGTTTCTGGCAATATTTATGTGTATTTCATTGTAATATCTCTACTTTGATTTTGTTTCGAAAATAATCCGGATCAAAATCCCTCTCTTTCCTCGAATTTCGAGACTGAATCCTTGGTCCCACTCCAGTCTCAAGAGCCTCTTGCTCCTCATCCGACTATGAATCTACAACTGTAGGTTGTCCTCGCACAATGTACAACCTACCAACCTAATCACCAATCAAATGTGCCTCGACCGGATCCGATCCCTCTCTATAGATAAAGACATGTCTACTCTCGAACAATGTCACATATCTTTCATCTGCCAAGGCTGAGACCGAGAGCAGGTAACCCTCAGTCCTAGAACAAACATAACTCCATCAACCACTAGGATTTCTCCAAACTCGAGCTGTAATCTGACCCTTCCAACTCGATAGACTGCTCATGCCATTCCCCCTTCACTTTCAACTAGTGAGTCTGGACCTGTCTCTATGATACTGAGGAATATACGCCATATTCCTGTCATATGACATGGGGCTCCATTGTCAATGATCCATCTACTCTCACTCACAAATCCAGTGCTCCTGACACTTGACACAAGAGTGAACAATTAGAATTCCTTCTCAAACTTGTCTAAAAAGTCCTCCACTGCTATTGTTGTTGCTGCAACTGGCCCCTCCTTCTCCTTCTTCTTCTTCGTCCTCTCCGGACACTGGGCTATAAGGTGGCCATACTGGTTGTAGATGAAACATTCGACTTTGCTCAAGTCTTTCCTGAAACTCCCATGCTTCTTACTTTTTCTCTTTGTCGCAAGAGCAACATTCTATTCAACAACTCCATCTCTCTTTTGTCCACTACTCCGAGATCCTTCCTGGATCTCCTCATGAGTGAAATCGTTCCACAGTCTACTCTAGTCTGGAAGGTGTTTTCGACCCACCACACACTTCACGAATACTTCCCATTCCTTGGTGAAGCCTTTCAAGGTTATCCTCAACAACTCTGAATCTGAAATGACCTCCCCAACTGCAGCCAACTCATATTTCACTTGTGCTACCCAGGTAAGATATGATGCCACACTCTCACCCTTAGCCATCTCATTATCATGCAGCTTGTCCTTTAAGGCCATCTTCCGGTTTTCATTCTTCACCTCATACATGTTTTTCAGTGTCTCCCACATCTCATAAGTTGTCTTCTTCTCAGCTAAGTGTGGGATAAAGTGGTCCTTCACTCCATCCAAAATAAACCTATGAACTTTGGCTTCCTTTACCTAATGTACATCCAAAGCAATAGGGTCTGTTGTGGGAACAACTACTATAATGCTCACAAAGCTCCAAAGTTTGTTCACCCTGAGAACAACTAACATTCTCACTTTCCATTGTAAATAGTTGGAAGTCCCTTCCAACTAGTCCTCATATTTGATGCAAGCAACCATCTTCCTTTCAACTGTCCAATAGAAAACAAATAACCAAGTTTCCCTCTTCAAATCCTTCCCAAAATAACACTGCTCATTGTAACTCAAAGCACCTACTCTAATACCATGTAGAAAATCAATAACAAAAGTACACTAACTCATAAATGACTTTTGTCAAACAATTAGTAAACACATATCTCTGTCTTAAATGAACTCTGATATGTAATAACCTACATTCAACTATATCGTAAGCAAAAACACACATTACTAAGCAAGTAGCAATGGAAAATAACAATGAAGAACAATAAAAAAACACATTTACACACTCAGATTTTGGCAACCAGCCAGGGAAAACCCTAGTTTGGGGAAACCCACCAAGAGAAGGAAGTACACAAGTTACAACAGTAATGCATTTGGCAGCAAGAGAAACACACTTACACCCACTACAGTCCCTAAAATGTATTCCTTGAAAACTGTGCCACAATCCGTACAACCTGTTGAGAAACAATACCTCAAAATACTTGCCAACATGCTGTTGTATGATCATATCTGTACGATCTTTCTGCTGCAAGAAAAACCTCAAAACCTCCTCGAAAAATGTGTCACTAACAACCTCGATTTTCATGCCCTCTTTTCTTGTTGTATGACCTGTACGGATTCGTACAGTACAGTCTCCCACTCAGTGGCAAACTTCAACAACTTCTCACAGAAATTTGTCTTGGGATTTGGGCCCAAATTCTCTTGAAATCCATGCCTATTACATAAGAGTCACTTTATTACAACTTTATAAAACTCCTATTACAAAGTCAAGTGCCTAATAATACAAATTGCAAGGTCACTTTAGCATACAAGACTTGTTTCTTTCGGGCAAAGCCACATTGAGGAGTGGAAGGCCTCTCATATAGTCAGGCCCCTTATGTTGATTTCTCCCCTGCCAACGCTCCTCGGGGTTAGAGTTATGGTTAGTGAGTGGTTTGATAATTTGCCAAACAACAGTCTTTATTTGGATACCGCTGGGATGACAACAAAAAATATAGACCCCAATTTATTATATTTAATTAGCTAGTAATTTGTAAATTACTCCTCGGCAAACAGAGCTTGTGATTGAACAGCTGTGATTTGACTGAAAACACTAGTAGCCGTCTTAGAAAACGTAAAACAAATCAGCTGCTGACGATCAAAGTGCTGAAAGGATCTGGTAATGAATTGTCTTTACTCTACGTTCACACTTGCAATTTGAATATATACACTTGCGAGTTTTTCGCCAGCCGCCCACCAATATTTTCGTTGACAGAGGACTGAAAAACTCTCTGTCAGAATGTTTTCCTTTGACTAGCTAACCTCATCCGAAGAAAAACATTACATGTATGAAAACTCTTGTGATTAATTGTACAAAGTAGAAATTCATTGTAAAATTTAAGTTTTCACATTTTAATATTTTCTACCTTCTATATGTATTAATTATAAATTAATAATATGAATCAAATTTTAAAACTATCAAAACATCATATAGAATTTGAAATTCTTGAGATTTGAGACATTTCTATATTTGCAAATTATGATATACATGAATCTACCTTAAACTTATTCCAAAAATATATAATCAAACTTATTGCAAAAATATATAATCAACACAATTTTAGAAGCTTAACAAAGATTTAATCACTTGAAATTATTATTTGCATGTAATATAGATGATTGTAAAGAAAAATGTGTCATGAATGTGGCATAAAAAGTTTAAATAAAACATAAAAAAAGAAAGTAAAGTGTAATTTGAAATCAAAGTATCCACTATAATGTTTTTTTGGTGTTGCAATAACATGATTACACGATCAGAAAAAGAAGTAAAGTGTAAATTGAAGTCAAAGTGTCCAGTATAATGTTTTTCGGTGCTGATTTGGTGTTGAGAGAAAAGTGAAGTGTTTGATTTACTATATTATGTTTTTCTAAAACATTATTCCTTATAGTCTTTATTAACATTATACTAATTTCATTAAAAGTTTGTATAATGTTTATTGTTTTTTTTTTCATAAATAATTATTATATACAGTGTTAATCGTGTTTCTATTTTTTTTTAAACAATTACTAAATATTATTAAAAAGATTTAATGATAAATGATTATTCAAATAAGTAAATAGAATTAGCACAACCTTGGTTTATGGTTATCCAATATGGTGTCACCTATAATCTATAAAATCTAGTCATTGTTTTACATATCATCTTTCTTTCGAACATTTATGGTTGTCTTTTTGTATCCTTTGCATAATATATTCCATCTTCATCCAATAGCAATGCTTCCTTAGAAAGCTGGTCAACTTCCTTATTATAAACTCTATATATATGTTGAGCTTTGAGTTGCTGAAAACTCCCGCTCAACATTCTAATTTTTGTCATCACCTGTAGGTTATTTTCATTAGTAAACCAATCGATAATAACCTTTGAATATCCTACCACTTGTAACCTTGTTACCTTTTTAAAAGAAATAAAAAATAAAATGCACCACAATGCTAGAAGCTCTCCATTGGTATTGCTTCCTCTTCCACAATTCATTTTTAGTTTGTAAGTTCCCAAGACTTGACATTTCAATAAAGCTCCAGCCCCACATTTAGAACCCTTATTTTGTGAGGCCCCATCAAAAAAACCCACTGCCAAATCCCAGTCAAGAATGGGAGGCCTTCCAATCCTTCTATTCTTGGAAAACTGAGTAATTTTTAGTTCTCCTTGTAGAATATAGTTGCAAACTCTAACTTGATTAGGAGGAAAATATTCAAAAATAACAAAATTCTTGTGCTTCCAAACCTCTAAGAAAATAAAGCAAGGGATTTCTTTCCATTTTTCCTTCTTCCTTATCCACTTTTGTAAACTGTCCACAATATGTCCTCCTTCCCAAGTAATGGCCAGTTTTAATTCTTTTAATATTGATTGCTAAATAACTTTGATGACACTGCATTCCACAAAAATATGAGACACTGTTTCCTCACTGTTCCCACACAAAACACATCTACTAGGTCCAAAAATACCTCTTTTGTTCAAGTTTTCCCAAGTAAGAATTCTCTGTTCAAGCAATAACCAGATAAAAAGTTTGACTTTTAAAGGTAGTTTCCACTTCCAGATTTCAACATACCAGTAGTTTGGTTCTTCTTCCATATCCTCCAACAATTGTACTTTATAAGCTTGCTTGGCATTTACCTCTCCTCTTTTTGTATCCCAGGACCACAATAAGGTATCTTTTTCTTTATTAAGTTCAATTCCCGAACCAACTAAGCCCTTAATAAATTTAGTCCAATCTTCTTTTTGTTCTCCTTCCAACCCTAAGGTCTCTGCCTTTTTCCACCTTGTAAGACTAGTTTCCTCCAGAACATTAGTCCCATCTTGTGCAAGGAATTCTATCCCTTGTGCCTTCAAAGTCAATATAAGATTCCTTGACAATTTATAATAGGAATGAGACCCAACCATAGGGTCAACTCCAATTCTAATGTCCCTCCCGTTCCCAAGTTTCCACACCAACCAATCTGTTATAATACATAATGAAAAATTGAGGGCTCTCGAAAAATTTGAGATACCATTCCAACTTTTCCTTCCTTGCTTGAACCACTCCTCAACGATTTTCTTTTTAAGATACTTTTTAATTATCACCTCATGCCATAGACCAAGCATCATAAGGCATCTCCATAGAGTTTTATCCGCTAAGGATTTCCCAAAAGAAAATATATTTTTGATACCCCACCCACCAGTGTTTTTTGGTTTTGCAAGATTTTTCTAGCTGATCAAATGCATCCCTTCTTTAGCTTTTTTGCTAGTCCAAAAGAACTAAACATCCTCCTTCTAATACTATTTAGTACACTTATTGGTATCTTAGCCAAAGAGAGCCAATAAACATAAATGATTTCAAGAACAAATTTTACAAGTATGACCCTTCCTCTTAAAGAAAGCCACCTATGACTCCAGCTCAATTTTTTTTTTTCAATTTTTTTCTCCAGCCATTTCCAGTAAGCTCTAGTATAACAATTTGGTTAAAAAAAAAAACCCAGGTACTTAAAACCATCATCTACTGGCTTTACTTCAAAAGGCAGGAGAGCCTTCAACAAAGTAAGCCCTTCAACATCCGACCCAACTTCTAAAAACACATATTTCTGTGGGATGAATGCCATCCTTGTCACCTTGCAAAATAAGTCCAATACCTCCTTAAAATCTTCCCACTCAGGAATGATTCCACTCCCAAACAAAATTACATTGTCAACAAACATCAAGTGAGTAATACTTAGCCCTCTAGCCACAAGGATACCTTCAATTTTCTTATCCCTAATATTCTCATGTATGGCTCTGCTTAACCCTTCAACAACAAGGAGGAAAAGTAAAGGAGATAAAGGGAAACCTTGCCTTAAACCCCTTGTACTCTTAAAAAACTAGTAGGTTTACCATTGATCAACACAACAAAGTTTGCAGAAGACACACACCCCATAATCTAGTCTGTTGCTTCTAAGCTTATACCCACCTATAACAAAACAAGCCCGAGAAATCCCTAGTCCACTCTATCAAAAGGCTTTATCAAATCCAATTTTAGGACCAGTGCTTTGATATTTTTTATCTTTATAATGTGTAAAGCTTCTTGTACAACTCCAATAGCATCAATAATTTGTCGTCCCTCTAAGAATCCAAATTGTTCCTTTGAAATACCAACATAAAGTGAGGTTTTAATTCTAGCAACAATTATTTTAGTAATGATCTTGTACACCAGATTGCATAAAGCAATTGGTCTAAAACCTCCAAAGGATTCTGGTTTATCACTCTTTAGTATAAGTGCAATAAAGGTAGCGTTCAAGGCACCCAAAACTCTACCTTTCCACCTAGAATCTTCCACCATCTCTAAAATATCATTACCCAAAAGATAAAAAAAGATAGAAAGAACTCTGTAGTCCAGCCATCCGACCCATGAATTTTTGAACACTTAAAACCTTTAAGAGTTGACAATAATTCTGCTAGAGTAACTGGCTCAGCCAGTCTGAGACCTTCTTCCACTGTAACCAACCTCAGATAGTTCCTTAAAACTGCAAGTTCATCTGAAATGGAAAGGTTAGACTGAGCCTTAAATATATTTTGAAAGTAGTCAATTGCGTCCTTTTGTAGCTCTAGCTTATTGGAGATTATTGTTCCATCTTCCTTGGTAATATCCAAAATGGTGTTGATTTTCTTTCTGGAACTTTCATAAGCATGAAACAACTTATTATTCTTGTCACCTAAAGCCAACCAATTTACCCTACTCTTTTGCTTCCAAGTATCCTCCTCCTGTCTTAATAGTTCCAGTTTCCTCTTTTATTTTTCTAAAACCATTACTTTGTCTTCCTCCTTCTCAAAACCTCCAGGAAATTCAGTGTATAAAGTATCCATATCCAAATCTAATTGTACTATCTCTTCCTGAGCTTCATCCTTTTTTTTCCTTTCCCAAATAATCACCAAAGACTTAAGTATCTTGAGATTTTTAACCAGAGAATCCATAGGGTTTAAAGCTTCTGTTCCCAACAGTCCAACCCAATTGGTTCTAACTAAATTAACGAAATCTGGTTCCTCAAGCCAAACTGAATTAAATTTATAAGGATAGCTGACATAATCTTTCCCTTGTTCCACATGGAGTATCATTGGCATGTGATCCGGTATCTTTACATTACACACCCAAGATCTATATCTAATCCCCGATGACACTAAATTATCACCTACCAAGAACCGATCCAACCTCTTGGCAATGCAATCCTGACCTTTTCTACCATTCCTCCAGGTAGGGAGAATCTTTACAGGCTCATCATCCACCAACCCCCCAGCTTGTATCAACTGGATAAAATAAAGTTGTAAGGGAACCACCCAAGCAAGTTCACCCCAAACTTCCCTACTCGAAGTGGTAAATTTTAGGTCGCCTCCGAGAATAAGATTATGCTCATTCATTAACCCTTCCCTTTTAATACCCTCCTAAAAATCCTTTCTGTCAGAGTATAGACCATAGAAATTTATCAACTTCAATCTTATGTTTAGATATTTTACTAATCCCTCCAGCGAAATCCATGCAGGAGTAAAAAAACCCAGCGAAATCAGCTTTGCGTGGATTCCAAGTAGTTAACAATCCTCTAGAGATTCCAATAGAACCCACCCCACAAAAATACCAAGTAGGGAGTAATTTTACAAATGATTCTCTCGCTTTAACTTCACATACCATGGTTTCTTGGATAAATAAAACATCAGGTTTTGCTGTCTCTAAGAACCTTTTGAGGGATAAAGTCTTTGCAGGACCCCCCACTCCCCTTACATTCAGGGTTGCTACAATCAT
>ML794973.1:341566-362567 GCA_009831015.1 Picea engelmannii | reverse complement strand
TTTACACTACATTTAGCATGCTTACAATCGAGCTAAGCACTCTTCAACTCAAACATCGCCATTTGAAGCATGTTTTGGCTATTTGCCCAAATCTCCTTTAGATTTTATCTTTGGGAAGGATATTGCTATTGATGGTCAATATGCCATTGATAGGGAGGAAAAGTTCATTGAACAAATTTAGTCGATACATCAAATGGTACAAGAGCAGTTGGAAAATAGTCAAGCCAAGTACAAGACAAGACATGACAAGCATCGTGTTGATCACAGTTTCCAAGTTGGAGATGAAGTTTGGCTTTACATTAGTAAGGAGAGGCTTAAAGGAGGAGGTAAAAAACTGAAACCAATTCGATATGGTCCTTTCAAGATTCTTAACAAGATTGGTAACAATGCCTTCCGTTTAGATTTGCCTCCTTATATGCAAATGTATGTAGTTGTTAATGTTGAGAATTTGAAATTGTATGAGCCTCCTTTGATTGATGATCAAGGAGAACATGTTCAGATTCCTTCTATAGATGATTTCTCCCCAGAATATCTTACAGAACTGCATGAAGACACCATCCTTGACAGGAGAATGAGAAATTCAAAACGAGGAAATGTGGAATATCTTCGAATTGGTCTTAGAGGCACAAATCCAAGCAAAGCCAAGTGGATTGAGGTTGGAAAGGTGAGGGAATTATACCCTCATCTTCAGATAGACTGAAAATAGTCTTTTGTAGGTCCAAAAGCTTTCCAATGGGGAGGTGTGATCCAGGGGATCAAATTTTGCTCAAAATTCAAAGTGCTCAGAATCACTTCAAATCGAATGAGTGCGTAGGCCTCATCATCATGAACCCAACACAACTTGTTTGGGTTCAAACAGACATCAAATGAGAGAGATATCACGTTCTATTCAAATCATCAAACAGGCAAAAAAAAAAGTGCTGACTGTACAGTCCATACAATCCGTACGGATGATGACGTGGTAGGGCCATACGACACATGGAAGAAGCTGAGTTGGCAGGGCCGTACGACACAGGTTAGGTGTTGGTTGGTAGTCGTGTGGATGAATTGGCATCTGACACGTGGCATATTGGTGGCAAATGGGTTGGTGACACATGTCCCAAACAAGGGCCACCACGTGTCACCCAGGCTATGGATAAAACTTATGTAGTCAACAGGATTCGACCCCAAGACCTCCGGGCAGGGGTAAAGCTTTGGGAAGGGCCGCCCAACCGGCGCGCCACCCATATGGTTCTTACCACTATACCATTTAAAATTTATTTGAGTTTCAATTGTTTTGATTTGGGGCATGGTCTGGGCTGGGGATAAGCCTCAACCCCCAGTCATATATGTATCCACCATGTAACCACCAGTGCGCGTGCATTCAAACCCCATGCACTTTGCCACTTGGTGTTACCTTATGTTTTAAAACCTTGACCCCTTTTTGTATGTGCGCACGGTCACATGGTGACCCATATGTCCACGGTTTTGGCGGTTAGGGGCTAGGCATGCCCTAACCATCCTACAGTTCGCACCATTTTGCGGTTGCGCCCGGTGCTAGGTTTTAACACAAATATGAGCGCAGAGGCTAGGTTGAGGAGGCAGAGGTGCATTTTGGCGATCCAGAGACAACAAGTTTGAAGGGGAACTTCCAAGAAGCCTATCTTCTTCAATTTTTGGCCAAACCAGGTGCCGAAAAAGCCCAGCTAGGGGTTTTTGGACGTTCTGAAGCCATTGGAGCCATCTATTTGGAGTTTTGAGCATTGTAAAGCACATATTTTAGCACTTTGAGAAAATAATACAAAAGATCCATTGGAAGCTGGACCAGGAGATGTAGCCCAAGAGAGGGGTGAACTCCTTTATCATTTGCTGTGTTATGTGTTTTCTGTTCACTGTTATTTGCTGCTTATTATATGCATCTTGAATGTGTAATTTATATAAAAGTTGTGTTTGCAAATTGATCCTTTTGCATAAGAACACTTGAATTAAAACTTGCAAGTATTTTCAAGAATACAAGCCTTTATCATTTTCAGATCAACGGAAGTTCGAACACATTCGCCAAGAACCTTCTTTCTTCAGGACCATGACCACATGAGAAGAGTAGGAGCTTGTACTAGGGTAGATAATGTTAACGTTAAGGAGTTCCTGAACCATTTTCTCAATTTCATTTTTTTGGGAAAAGGGGTGACGATACAGACGGATATTGGGAGGAAGGATTCTTGATACAAGGGGAATGGAATGATCATGAACACCACGGGAAGGAGGGAGTCCCTAGAGAGTGGAAAAGACCAATTGATGTTTATAAATGATGGATTGGAGGTCTTGCGACACTGAGGGTGTATTTGTTGCTTGTATGGCATGGAGTTGGGAAATAACTCCAGAATGACCTTTTCTGAGTAGCTTTTCCATACGATGGGAACTAGTGATCTCAGGTGAACTGACGATGATGCCTTGGAACTTATATTGATGGCCCTCCTGGTCGAATTGCATGGTTAATTCCTTAAAATCCATGAGAATGGGACCCAAGGTCCCGAGCCAGTCTGCACCCAACATAATGTCACAATCGCCCATGTCGATAACAAACATATGAGATTTTAGGTGGTAGTCACCAATTTGGAGACACACATTTTCACAACGCCCTCCACTTTTCATGGAGCCACCATTGGAAATCATGATTTGGAAATTATTGACTACATGTATATAATAATGAGTTTCTTGGGCAATGCAATGATGAATAAAATTATGGGTGCTTCCACTATCAACTAGAATGATGACCTTCCTATGCTTGATGTAACCGATTAGCTTGAGGGTTTAGGGATCAGAGAAGTCAGTGAGAGCATTTAGGGAAATGACCGGTTCTACTTCGGGAGGGTCTGAGGAAGGGGTTATGTCAGTGGTTTCAGGTGACTCAGACAGAAGGGGAGTTTCAAAATCCTCTTCCGAAATATCCTCCGATATGGCCATAAAAATATTTTGTTCCTTACACTTGTGGCCCATAAAATATTTGTCATCACAATTATAACAAAGGCCTTTGAGTTGGCGTTTAGCTATTTTAGCCCTGGTCAATTTTTGGATCTTTAGTGGAGCAGAGGGAGTAGTGGGATTTACTGGTTTAGTATGAGGGATAAAGGAGGGTTTCCAATTTTGAGAAGATACAACCTGTTGTGATTCTTTAGCTCTTTTAGTAGCCTCCACCCAACTCTGAGGCTGATCCATGAGGACATGGGCCCAAATCTCATCCTTGAGGCCACTGATAAAACATTCTTGAAAAAAGGCATCAGACACACCCTCTATCCAAAAATCCAGGTTCTTAAAAGAAGCTATAAATTCTTCCACTGTTCCGGATTGTTTCAACTTTAACAAACGACCTAAATGGTTGGTGTCAGTGTCAAAACATTCATAAATCTGTGCCACAAAGTGCGTCCAAGCAATATACCCTTGACGAGAAGTTTTTCTCCATTTCCACCATTGCTAACGTTCTTGATCTAGATGGAGAACACCATACCGGAGTTTGGCCAAGTCATCTGTAATGTTGTATAAAGAGAAATCATGTTCCATTTGGTTTACCCAACCAGTGGGATCCGAACCATCAAATCTGGTCACATCCACTCATGGAAGGCGTAGGTCACGTGGAAAGTGATGGTGTTGAAAGTTATGAGAATGAGGGGAATTTTCAGCTTCAATATGTGGAGGTGGTTTAGATAAAGGGCTATCTGTAGGGATATGCAGCTTGGTGCAGATCATCGAAATGACATATTCAAGCTGCGTAGTCATGTCTTGTTTGATTTCCTCGATTGAGGACTACATGATTGTATTGATGGAAGAAACATTGGCACTGAGTTGTTTCACTTCTTCTTGGGTCTCTGTGAAATTAGATTGCAAGGTATTGAAGCGAGCTTCCAAGTCTTGGCTATGGGTATGGGCCATGATGATGAGGGAACCGAAAAGGGGCGTGTGGGGTCAATTTGTTTTTCTTAAAATGATACATATGAATGTGATAAGGGCGAAGAGATAAATCCAATGGAATAGGTCTCAAATAATGGTGCAAAAATTTCCATACTTGTTTTTTTTTACACATGTGGAGTTATACTTTGGTCTGAAGAATACTGCAGTGGTGAAATGCCCAAATTCTTAACCAGGAAGAATTGTGTAGTGATTAGTAACTCGAACACAATTGTGCGGAAATAGATCTTGTCTGTTTTATTTTTTGTTTCTGTCCCTAAGGGTTAGGTATTCAAGGGTTCTACAGACAAGGGTTTTCCCTGTGCTATAACTCTCTGATATATGTGCGGGGTCCAACAGTAGTACTCGAACCAATGTCTCAGGGAACTAACTAAGGAGGATAGACTGTGCCCTTAGACATACTACCCAACTACCTAGGTACTAGAGAGTATCTTCCCGAGTGATGTTCTCGGATGCACTATATCAGCCAGGCGACCAATCGGTTTCTCTAAAGAGGGCTTCAGAAAATCTAGGCTGATCCGTACACAGGTGTTGTCTGATGCGCTTTCAATCGAAGGGGTACCAAAAGGGGTTACAAGGGTGGCAAACAGATGTGCTCTTAAGTACCACTTGTATTTCCTACATGTATGAATCCCTCAACCGCAAGTTTATGTGCGTAATGACATATCTCTGTGGCTTAAAGACGTCGGAATACGTCTCTACCCTGAAAACAAATTTAACCCACAATTTTTGTCGAGGAAAGTGATCTGATACCACTTGTAATATACCAGATCTATAAAGTATGCAAAACAGAAATAAAATTCCAGAAATGGCAGATAAAAAACAATATAACCAGAACAACACCACAATAACACATAAATGATATCAAAATAACACCAAAAAAAACAGTTTGATTCTGAGAGCAATGTTCACGAGCCTCTTCGAGGGGGCAACCTTTGGTCGAGCAGAGCTCTATTACAATAATATCCAAGCTAGGGTTCTCATACCCTCGAATTCTATTTATACTAAATATGTCTATCAAAATAAGAATCTAGAGGAAGATCCTTCTAGAAGTGGAAGCTTCTATTAGGTCTTGTTACATTCGACTTATTCTACTTTAATGAAATTCCTTATTAATACTGACCTTTATTACATCCGAATATATTGTTCTGCCTATGTGTAGGTTAGGTCCCTAATAGACCCTAACAAGATTAAGGCCATGATGGACTGGTCGATTCCCAAAACATTGAAGAATCTTAGAGGATTTTTGGGTTGTATAGGTTACTATTGCAAGTTTGTTTGGAACTATGGAAGAATAATAGTACCTTTAAATAAGTTAACTAAGAAGGATGAATTTTCATGGAATCCAGAGGCAAATCAAGTTTTTGAACAGCTTAAAGAGGTGATGTGCAAAGCTCCTATCTTGACCACACCAGACTTCACAAAAACCTTTATTGTGGAGTGCGATGCCTCGAGAAATGGAATTGGTGTTGTTCTAATGAAAGAAGGATGGCCCCTTGCTTTTGAAAGTTAACCACTCAAGGTAAAGGACTTACACATACCCATTTATGAGAAGGAAATGAAGGAAATACTAAATGCATTGAATAAATGGAACCCTTACCTAATAGGTAGGAACTTTAAGGTCAAAACAGATCATGATAGTCTTAACTACTTCTTGGAAAAAAGACTATCTTCAGAAGAACAACAAAAATGGGTGACCAAGATGTTGGGTTATGATTTTGAAATCATTTACAAAAAACGGAAGAAAAATGTTGTGGCATATGCACTCTCAAGAAAGAATGAAGATGTTGAGGACTTTCTCTGTGCTATCTCGATCATCCAACCTGATTGGATAATAGAAGTGAGGGATGAATGGAAGAATGATGAAAACATGTGGACTCTCATTCAAAGGTTGCAACATGATTCTAGTGCATCAGATACATTTACATGGGAAAATGATTCACTATGGTACAAAGATCGCTTATATTTATGTAAGAACTACCAAATTAAACAAAAGGTACTCTTGGAATTTCACACCTCTCCGGTAGGAGGGCACTCAAGATTTTTGAAAACCTACCATAGGGTCAAGAAGCAATTTTTTTGGGATGGCCTTAAAAATGATGTTCAAAGGTTTGTGGCAGAATTTTTGGTTTTCCAAAAAAATAAGGTGGAAACAATTAAGACCCCAGGTCTTTATAACCATTAGCCATCCCAAGTCAATGTTAGGAGGAGGTTTCCATGGATTTCATCATAGGGTTATCAAAGTCTGAAGGAAATAATGTCATCATGGTGATTGTTGATAAACTGACGAAGTACACACACTTTTGTGCACTCTCCCATCCTTTCAAATTCAATACAGTTGCCACCTCATTCATGGAGGCAATTCAAAAGATACATGGAATCCCAAATATTATTGTAAGTGATAGAGATACCATCTTCACTAGACATTTTTGGACATAATTATTTGCTTGTTTGGGTACTCAATTGTCTCATAGATCATCTTATCATTCTCAATATGATGGGAAAACCGAGATAGTGAACAAATGTCTGGAATGATACCTTCGTTTCTTTGTCTCTGATAAAAAAACACAATGGTTCAAATGGGTACCCTTGGCAGAATGGTGGTATAACACTTCCTTTCATACTACAACAAAAATGACACCATTTATGAAACTCTATGGATATCACCCACCTTCCATCACTTCATCTCTAAAATAAAAATCTAAAGTTTAAGCAGTGGAATATCACATCGAGCATCAACAACAAGTTCTCCAACTCTTAAAGGACAACCTGACCATGGCACATAATCGCATGAAACAATAAGCATATCAACATCGTAGTGAAATAAGTTTTAAAGTAGGGGATTGGGTATTTTTAAGAATACAACCATACAAACAGATGTCCCACAAGCAAGATAAGAAGGATAATAAATTATCACCAAATTACTATGGCCCTTATAAGGTGTTGTAAAAGATTGGTACTATGGCATACAAATTGGAGTTGCCTGCATCTTCGCGAGTACATCCAGTTTTCCATGTTTCATGCTTAAAGAAGGTTATAGGTGACAATATACCAGTTCAAACTATATTTCCATAACTTGACAAGGAAGGGAAAATCATATTGAAGCTTGAATCTATCACTGCCACAATAATTCGCCAGCTGAGGAATAGATCCATTTTAGAGTATCTCATTAAGTGGAGGAAACTACCTGCTAAATATTCCACTTGGGAAGATGAGTATTTTATACAAAAGCATCCAATAGTACTCAAGCATTGCGGACAACACTTGTCTAAAGGGGAGGGGCATATTAAGCCCTAAATAGTAGCACATTACCCCTTAATTGGGGCATATTACATTAGTAATGTTATTTTATTTATGTCGACTGAAACCATAGTTATTGTAATATCCCCAAATGCGTTTACTGAAACCATAGTTATTGTAATATCCCCAAGGACAAGCCCCTTTTTTATTTATAAATTGTAAACATGTTTTGTAGGCTGGTGAGCCGAGTTATAATAATCTAGGAGGCTTATTTGGTGGTTAGGATGGAGAGCCTAGGTGTTAAAGGCCATAAGCCTGATTTTTTATATGTAATTATGCAGATCATTAATATAATATATAAACATTGCAACGTGAC
The DNA here is from genome assembly GCA_009831015.1 of Picea engelmannii. NCBI lineage: Eukaryota > Viridiplantae > Streptophyta > Pinopsida > Pinales > Pinaceae > Picea > Picea engelmannii. Next base: position 355,009 of record ML794973.1, on the reverse strand, counting down.
GACCGACCACGAAGAAAGAGTGATGGGAGACTAAGCTTCCACATAATGGGTAAGGGAGAGGGGTATGAAAGGTTGGAAGAGGGGCTAAGCTTGAGCGCTTAAGTCCTTGAATAATAATTTATTATTATTCCAAAGTGTTGTGAAAGGTATATTTTTATCCTAAGTTCCTGGAAAAGGGAACACATACTTGATAGAGTGCATGCATCTTCATGGGTGACATGTGTCGCCCAAGAACATGCAATTTAACTCAAGATTTGAGCCGTGATGGGGGTTCGTCCTCCATTCTTCCATCCGTTGTCTGAACTGCGTGTTGTGGGAATTTGATCTCCACATACCCACACACAGCTCTAAAACCAAAAAACCGTGATGTTTTCCTGAGAAGCCAACACATCCTCCGTCTAAACCATTTGAGACTACATTCGACCTCTGCGTTGATTCCTTGTCACACACCTTGAAAACCAGTGGAAAACTCGTGGACTGAGCCACATCTACTATGTGTCCCGTGAACCCAATTTATCCACACTGCAAATTCGAGTTCGTGCTTAACTATTTGGGTTGCTGTCTTCTGTGAAACCTGAGCATACCATAATTGTCTATGCCATGTGTGTTATAAATGTGGGTTGTTGTGGCCACACAGTCCCTTGGCTGAGTGTGATTGGATACTATCATATGTTCCTTGCTAATCCTTACTGTTGTCCTCCTTGTGCTGGAACGGAGCTGAAGAAACAGGTTGTCAGGGCTATGTGCAACACTCTCTCCAGGTGAGGGAGGTGGTTGTGGTTGAAGAGGCAGGTTGTCAGGCCTATGAGATACTCTCTCCAGGTGAGAAAGTACGATGAGGAAGTGAGAACTCTTGGAAGGGGTCCTGTATCTGCCATGGAGCTCAGAGAATTCTGGTCCGGCCTATTGCTGAAGCCCAAGGAAAGGGAGTTTTAGTAGCCGAAGGAATGTCCTGGTGATAATGCAGGTGTATACTCCTGGGGTGGGACAGGCATGTGGGGAATGAGAGTCTCTAAGCAGTGGGCATAAGTGGATCCTGGGAGAGAATCCATCCTGATAAACTGTGTGTCTTCCTGTTGACCTTACCTAGCCTAGGATTCCCTTGCTTGGTGGAGCTTAGTCCCAGCTTGGGCGTGACCTACTGCAAAGAGTGATGAGCAACGTGGTCTATGGATGGGAGGTTCGTGGAAGGTCTGCACACATTTGGTGGTGCTATTCTAGTTGAAAGATAAGTGTAATTTATCTGCTTAATTTTATGTTATGCATATTGTTGGAATGTTATCATGTGTTCCATTGCATGTATCGATTGTTGTTAATTCTATTTAAATATGAATGGTAACAGTAGCTCTATGTTAAAATGTGTTAATTTGATTTAATGCATATTATATATATGTGAATATTCCGTAGTAGTGGAATTTCCTGGTTTCTGTGGAGGGCCGAGGATGCTACAGTTTGGTATCATAGCTAAGTTAGAGCTAAGTAGTGGCATTGCCCAGTCCTGTTGATGGTTGGGGATGTTACAAAATTGTATCAGATCTTTAAAGGCGAAGTTGAGGTTGTGTAGGTAGGATTGCCTGACCTGTTGGTGGCCGAGGATGTTACAATATGGTATCAGAGCATGGTTTCAACATTGAGCCTGGATGAGCCATGTTAGTGGAAAATGAAGAAAAAGTGTTGAAAGAATTGTTGTTGAAGTAGACAAAACTCAATTTATGACCCAAGGTTTCAATGCAGAGCCTGGATGGGTTGGGTAAGTGGTCATTGGACCTAAGGTTTCAAAAGGGAATTGTGTTTGGAGGATCAATTTCAAACCTTAGAACCTTCCTTAGTGCCAAGAAGTTACCTTGGTTGTGTTACAAAGCTCAGGAGGAGTAGCAGTGTTGTAAAACCATGATAGACCTGGTATTGGGCCGCAGAGTAATGTGGACCTTAGGATCTATTCGGGAGAAGGAAAATCTTCATGATCGTCAGATCTGGTAATGCTGTGAGACAGTTAGTTGTGAATTCCTTTGGAAATCCGCAGAGTAACAGAGTCTATTCTGCGCTGTAGAATATGTTAGAAAGGAAGGGAAATCCCTTACGACCATCAGATCTAGAGAAGGTGCAGAAGGGTTATCGTGGAAGCCCTTCGGACTTCGCGACTTTAGTGAAGTATGATGCTAGAAACAAGAGAAGGGACGAAGTCTGAAACTCCGAAGTGACATGGCATGGTGATGTCACTTAGTTTGACGTGGACATATGGGTTGTGCACCACGTTTCAGTGGGTTTTGAACTCATAGAAGTTTGAAATGCCATATGGAACATGATGTGTGACACCCATATGATTGGGCCACGAGTCAACTACTAGTATTCCACCATGTGGCTTTCTGTATGAGCAGTGCTAGTGGGGCCGAGGTTATGTAACATAGTAAAAGGTTGGAGGACCCACACTGGCGTTGATCACGCTACATCAAGATCAATGACCAGGAAGCATTGCAGAGACCCAAGTTGCATGGGATTTAATTCTCCAAGGCAGTCCTGCAATCCAAACCGTGGTTTCACCGAGGGGTTATGTGTCAGCGTCAGAAGAATTGGTGGATGAAAGGCAAGTTATTCCAAACCACCATTGCATGCCCCCACAATTGGAAAAAATTAGGTGATGTGATGTAATGATGTCACCAAAGGTGATTGGGAATGTTCAAAGATTAACAGTTCAGATGCGCGGATGTGAAATCCACCAAGTCTCGAAGCATCGAAGTTATGGAACTCAGACTCCTAAAGTTCCATAGTGAGTGTCAACCGTCGGATGTTGAGTAGACGTGGACAGTTGATCCACCCTACTTCGCGAGTTTGGTAATCTGGAACTTCAAGATATTGTTGTGTGGTGCTTTGAAAACTTTCGAAGCCAAAGGCTCGAGTAAGTTCTTATCAATCTAGCACTTGGTCATGACCCATGGTCGCATGGGTTGGGGACTGAGAGAAAGGGGCTAGTGCCTGAAAATGATTACAGAGAAGAGAAGATCTCGGAAAGAAAATGAAATATGAACATTTTCTTAAATTAGATTGGTTTGAATGCTTAAACTGGTGAAGTATTGAATAAGTTTCAATTGTTTCTCTTCTTTGAGTTTTCAAGTGTAAGCAGTGCACATTTTCTGCAAGGAGTGGGTTGATAGAGGTAAATTAACTTCAGATAAGATCAGGAGAGGTACCATTGAACCTTCATCAACAAAACTACAAGGAGTGCACAGGAAGAACTCTGTGTTGAGTTCAGAAAGAGAAAGAGCCACTGAGAAATCTGTAGGGCTCTACCACGAGGGCATCGAGCGAGTGCAAGTGTGCACAGAGAGAACTCTTTATCTAGTTTAGGGAGAAGAGTATCAAAGTAAGATACTCACAATGATGTTGAACACTTTGTAGAAAATGCTCAACAAGGTGTTCTTTGGGAAGAAGGTTACAAAGAGGGCACAAAGTTTTCCTTTGAAAGGAAACAGAAGGGCCGAGACCCTTAAGAGATGGAGTAAATCGAAAATCTAAGAAGAGACAACGCTTACAAGAGAGAAGATGAGTTCCAAGAGGTAGAATCACAGGAGAAAGTTCAAAGGCCAAAACCTTTGAATATCCACAAACTCTTCCAAGTCGGAAGGAATCAAAAGCTTAGGAGGAGGAATGAATCCAACCGTCGATTTGGGAGAGGTAGATCTGAACTGCTGGAGGTAGATCTCAGTCATCCATTTAGAAGCATCATCAAGATCATGAGATTGAAAGTCACCTCACATTGCTAGGATAGAAGGTGCTTGAGCTTTACGAAGTTGAGGGCAAGCCACAATCCAAACCACGGTTTTGGAGGAAGGACGCATGTAGGCTCAAGGTGAATTGCAGGATGAAAAGTAGTTTGGTCTCAAACCACCTTTGAGTGTGCCCGCAATCATGTGTTTGCGTGAGGTCATCGCCTAAGGTCACCTGTAAGGAGGAGCCAAGGGAAAAGGGAGAGTGGAATTGCTAAAGCCCCAAAGTCCCGAAGTGATTTGGGATCGTCTATCATCTGAAAGGACGCGTGGTGGAAATCCATCAGTTTCAGGTGAAAACACTTCAGGAGAATGCAAAGGATGAAAGTTTGAAATCGCCGAAGCTCGGACAACCGAAGCAACTGGGAGCTATTGATTTGGGTTGGACAGGTGTCACCAAATCGTGAACTTCAGAGGATCGTACTCTGGGTTTTCTGAGAATTTGTGTTTCGGAATATCCTGAAGTGTCAAAGTCCCGAAACGATGAGAGCTATCGATGTGAAGGAGGACATGCAACGCTAGATCTAGAACTCCAGGAATGGAGCACTCTGGAGGAAATCAGAGGGTGAAAATGCCAAAGTCCCGAAGGAGATCTCGATCATTGATTGAAGAGGAGTTTGAAGGACCATTGATCTGGTATTGGTCAAAAAGAGTGGACTTGTCAAAGTCCCGAAGTCCCAAAGTCCCGAAGAGAATTAGGGTCGTTGATTTGGAGAGGATGTGTGGCAGAAGATCTGTCACTCTGGGGAAATTCACTCCAGATATTTGTGTGTGTGGAGATGTGAGAACTCTCGAAGGATGGAGAGTTGGAGTTCATCAAAACCATCTGATTGTTGAGGACATGTGTCATTAGATCTTCCACTCTGGAATATTTCCATATGGGAAAAGTAGATAGTTGAGAGTTGAAACTCTCGAGGGCCGGATAGCCAGAATCAACTATAGTCGTTGATTTGGAAGGGAGCTACGTGTTGACAGATCGTGTAGATCTGGGATCACGTGTGAAAGGAGGATATATAGTAGCCTTTGATCACAGATCATCACCAAGGGATTGGAGATCGACGAACGAGCTGGATTGCTGGGCCAGAATTTGCTTGAATGTTAAAAATTTGAGAGCGGGCCACAATTTATACCACAGTTTTAGAAAAAGGATACATGGCAGTTGGAGGTGAATTGCGGGGAGAAAAATGGGTTAGTCTAAAACCACTCTTGCATGTGCCCACAATCACACACTTACGTGAGGTCATAACCCACAGTCTTATGAAGGAAAGGGCTAATGAAAAAGGGGTTAGCGCCTGAAACTTGGAGTTTTGGAAGCGCGCAGGAATAACCTACGGGTTTGTCAGGACTTGTGCCTAAAGGAAAAAGGGGGCCTGTGTATAATTGTTTTGGGTTCAATAACGAGCTGAAAGAGTCAATGCGACTCAAAATTTTGAAAGATCCTTTGATCGAGAGGTTAGTAGACCTCGCTAAGGTAGGGGCACTGAGTCGAAAGTGCTCAGGGAAGAAATAGTCATGTACAGTGACTACAATGAGAGAAAAAGAAGATTCAGGAATCCGGGAAGAGTTGAATACTTCTGGGATCAACAAGAAAATTTTTTATAGGGAGAAAGAAATTGTTGCATTTTCTGTGGCAACTAGTATGATTATGGCTGGTTGGGTCAGCCAAAGGAAAGAATGCTTGCGTGTTTGCAAGTGTTGTTGGTGATGTTGTTGCATAAGGAGGGAAAAAACAAAGAGCTAAAGTGCTGGTTATAATTTTGATAAAAGAAGCATGGAATCTTCTACTGCCATCATAATTTCAGGTAGTATAAAATTTATTAATGACAATCTTGCAGGTATGAGTTTTTATCACTCTTTTTTCATAATGGCTGAAAGGAAATTTTGGTAAGAATTTCCTCAGCCAGAGTTATTTTATAAAATCATAGGGTTATATTATTGAATGCATACCACTGGATGTGGTAAAGGCTAGAGGCTTGTATTAATTCAAATCTTTTTAGTTTCTGAATGCACACACTGACATAGTAGAATGTCATGTTAATTTGGTTATGGGGTGATAACCAAATAATTAAAGATAAGAATTGGTTATAGGAATGAATGCCAGTAAGCTAGTCATGTATGAGACCAGGACCTAGTTGGATATGGCAAGGTATGGATATGGAAAGGTTACGAGCCACACAGATACTAAAAGATTCCTACCTTTTAAATAAAACTTGGGCTGCAACCTTTTTGCTAACACTAATGAACACCACAAAATTATATTCTTGGTGTAGTGTTCGGGTTGAAAAGGAAGGCATCCAATTAATTGGGAAGACAATAGGAAGTGTGTGGAGAATGTGTCAACACATTGGCCATAATTCCAACTTATGGATGGTGAGATACATGATTGAGATAAAGAGCATTATGTAAATCAATATAAGGGTGCAATGAATAAATATGCATTGAGAGTTGTACTTGTGTCTAGTAAGGGGTAGAGTTGCACTAATGCATGATGGAATTGTATACTTAAATGCACTTCGCTAAATGCATTTTGTGAGTGCATGTATATATGTTTTTGGCATGGAAATAATTATACTAATGGATGAAATGTTGCTAACTCATGAAGTTTAGAACATTTCAGGAGTTGTTAAACATTGCAACAGGAAAGTTGCAAGCCAAGTAGTCACATGAATAGAGACTACAATTTTTTTTATGTACAAAAACTTTTGTGTTCAGAAAATTGAAATAATAAACTCACTGTGATTAATTATGAACATGCATATGCATAGAATGATGAGTCATTCTATTTGGTTAAGTTGTTTGGTAATGGTGATTGAATTGCTAGGTGCAGGAAATTCTAAGTTCGTTGCATATGGTTATGTACATATTGCAATTGAATTAACGATATACATGGAATACTCACAATTGTTGGCAGTATGCAAGATGAAGCCTTGTAGGAAAATAGTATGGAGTTTGGTGCTTGTAGAAAACCACAAGGAAGTTTGCAATCATAATTTGGCAACAACCAAGATGATTTATGAAATAAAATTTCATGTTTTGGGGATACAAGTTGAATTCCATTTCAAACTAATTAGAGTTCCTAAATGAATTATTTTATGTTTTCTCATGATAACTGCATGTGGGTGGTACAAATGAGATGATGTTGATTAAAGTTAGAATGTTGACTACAAAGAGTAGCTCAGGGAAGATGCTGATTGGAAATCTTTGAGGGCAGTTGGAACTCCGGGAGCCACGATGCTCTAATATTTCCGGTCCGTCTTGTTGCTGAAGCCCAAGGAAAGGGAGGTGTAACAACCGATGGATTGTGTGACAATGAAGGTGCACACTCCTGGGGTGGGACATGCATGTGGGGAAGGAGAGACCGTTGGTTGGAGTGATGTTGAGGTTTGGTACCTTGGTCTATACTATGTGATATGGAGGTATTCTCAATCAAAATATAAGTACCAATTCTCTATTTATTGTATGTTGTGTATGTTGTATATAGGTTATAATGTTATTAAAATTATCCATACATACATACATACATACATACATACATACATACATACATACATACATACATATATATATATTGCATATACACTTGCATTGCCTGCATCCATGACTGTACATAATGTGTTTCATATTTCATTTCTTAAGAAATATATATACCTGATGCTAATCATGTAATCGATTGGAATGTGATTCAAGTGGAGCGAGAAGGTGTCTTGCAAGTGCATCCGGTGCACAAATTGGACCGAAAAAGCAAGCATCTTCGGAATAAATCCATAGGGCTTGTAATGGTCCAGTGGACCTGGTACAATCCTGAGGACGTGACATCGGAGCATGAGGATGCTATGTGGGGAGAATACCCGCATATTTTTTTGAATATTTTGGAAATCTTGCTGATGTTGTGTGAAAGTTGCATTGAGGACAGTGCAAAAATAAGGGGAGGGGATTGTAATATCCCCAAGGACAAGGCCCGGTTGTATTTATATATTGTAAACATGTTTTGTAGGCTGGTGAGATGAATTATAATAAGCTAGGAGGATCATTTAGTGATTATGCCGAAGAGCCTAAGTGTTAAAGGCTAGGAGCCTGATTTTGTTTATGCAATTATGCAGATCATTAATATAATATATAAACATAGCTGCGTGCCGACTGACCACGAAGAAAGAGTGATGGGGGACTAAGCTTACACATAATGGGTAAGGGAGAGGGGAATGAAAGGTTGTAAGAGGGGCTAAGCTTGAGGTCTTAAGTCCTTGAATAAAAATTTATTATTATTCCAAAGTGGCGTGAAAGGTATATTTTTATCCAAAGTTCCTGGAAAAGGGAACACATACTTGATGGAGTGCATGCAGCTTCATGGGTGACATGTGTTAGCCCAGGCACATGCAATTTAACCCAAGAATTGAGCCGTGATGGGGATTCATACTCCATTATTCCGTCTGTTGTTTGAACTGTGTGTGGTGGGTGTCTGATCTCTGCATACCCTCATGTAGCTCTGAAACCAGAAAACTGTGATGTTTTCTTGAGAAGTCAACACGTCCTCCATCTGAATCGTTTGAGTCTGTGTTCAACCTCTGCATTTATTCCTTATCACGCACCCTAAAAAAAAGTGGCAAACCCATGGACTGAGTTGTGTCTCCTGTGTGTCCTGTGAACCTAATTTATCCACATTGCAAATCTGAGTTTGTGATTAACTGTTTGGGTTGCTGTTTTCTGTGAAACCTGAGCATACCGTAATTGTCTATGCCATGTGTGTTATAAATGTGGGCTATTGTGGCCACGCAGTCCCTTAGCTGAGTGTGATTGGCTACCGTCCTCTGTTCCTTGTTGAGCCTTACTGTTGTCCTCCTTGTGCTAGAATAGAGCTGAAGAAGTAGGTTGTCAGGCTTGTGTGAAACACTCTTTCTAGTTGAGGGAGGTGGTTGTGGTTGAAGAGGCAGGTTGTCGGGCCTATGAACGAATCTTTCTAGGTGAGAGAGTGTGCGGAGGAAGTGAGAACTTCTAGAAGGGGTCTTGTAGCTGCCACAGAGATCGAAGAATTCTGGTCCGGCCTGTTGTTGAAGCCCAAGGCAAGGGAGGTTTAGTAGCCCAAGGACTGTCCTAGTGATAGTGCAGGTGTATACTCCTAGGGTGGGACATGCATGTGGGGAATGAGATTCTGTGAGCAGTGGGCATAAGTGGCTCCTGGGAGAGAATCCATCCTCATAAACTATGTGTCTTCTTATTGACTTTGCCTAGCCTAGGATTCCCTTGCCCGGTGGAGATTAGTCCCAACTCGAGGGTGACCTACTGCTGAGAGTGATGAGAAACACGGTCTATGGTTGGGAGGTTCGTGGAAGGTTTGTACACAGTTGGTGGTGTTATTCTAGTTGAAAGATAAGTATAATTTATTTGCTTAATTTTATGTTATGCATAATGTTGGAATGTTATCATGTGTTCAGTTGCATGTATGAATTATTGTTAATTCTATTTAAATATGAATGGTAACAATAACTCTATGTTAAAATGTGTTAATTTGATTTAATGAATATTATATTTATATGTGAATATTTCATAGTAGTGACATTTCCCAGTCTCTGTGGAGGGCCAGGGATGCTACATTTTCGTATTGCAGCTAAGTCAGAGCCGAGTAGTGGCATTTCCCAGGCTTGTTGATGGCTGGGGATGTTACAAAATGGTATCAGAGCTTTAAAGGTGAAGTTAAGGTTGTGTAGGTAGCATTTCCCTACTTGTTGGTGGCCGGGGATGTTACAATTATCATCTCAAGTCCTCATGCATGAAGAAGTAGATTGATTAGATGACACATATTCTTCAAAAGAACAACCTCGAGGATCACATTCGTGAAGCTGCCAAGAAGAAGCTGAAAGATCAATCCAAACAAGGAAACTCTCATGCAATTATTTCCATTATGTCTTCTCCTGATGCATGGATATTAGATTCAGGTGCATCCCACCATATGGTAGCAACATAGAATGTCTTATATTCTATTTCTGCATGCAAGGGTCCTCCCATCCTCATGGGCGATGATACCCTAGTTGATGTTGTTGGCCAAGGGAGAGTAGAACTCCGACACATAAGTTTAGAGAACATATTTCATGTTCCAAAACTCTCTATGAATATCCTTTCCATTTATGAGATAACACATTATGGTACATGAAAAAGGGTGGAGTTCATACCTGATTCCGTAACGATATATGATATTCATGATAACTCCACGATGGTTATTGGTGAGGTAAACCATCAATATCATTTGTATACTTTTTGTAAGTTCATTGCAAAATATGATTATGCTTTACTAGTGACGAATACTGATAATACTACTAGATTATGGAACGATATATTTGACCATATAAACTTCAAATACATGAAGCAACTATGCAAATAGAAAATGGTCACCGATTTTCCCAACATTAATTTTTCCAAATGAGTTTGTCAAGGATGCATTCTTGGAAAACATCCCCAGGAAATGTTTGAGAAAGGGGAGGCCTGGAGGGTTTCCTCTCCTTTGGATCTCATCCACAGTGATATAATGGGACCCTTTCCTCATCCTTCCATCAATAAAGCGAGGTACGTTCTTACATTTATTTATGATTTCTTACGATACACGTGGGTGCATTTTTTTAGGCAAAAGTCCAAGGTTTTAGAGCATATCAAAGACTTCAAAGAACATGTAGAGAGTCATTCCAGAAGAAAGATCACAATCCTTCACACAAAAAAGTGGGGAGGGGGGGGATATGTGAACCGAGATGTCCAATATCTTTGTTCATAGGTAGGTCTACAATGTAATGCACAATATCTTGCACTCTGCAGCATAACGAAGTAGCCGAGAGGAAGGACAAATCCATCAAGGAGATGGCCACATGCATGTTGCAAGCAAGATCTCTACCGCCCAAGCTTTGGGATGAGGCACTTAATTGTGCCAAAGACATTCAAAATAGATCTCCTCATAGATATGTCAAGGACCAGAATCCCTTTGAGGCATGGAGCAGAAAAAAACTGGAAAGCACCCACTTCCGAATATTTGGATCATGTGCATGGGCCCACGTACCCTATGAAAAGAGGAAAACATTAGATCCGAAGAGTACCACATGAGTTTTCGTGGGATATGGAGATGGTGTGAAAGGTTATAGGTTACTTTATCCCTCTATTGACATGTTCATCATTGAACACATTGTTAATTTTGAGAAAACTCCTTTGCGTGCACCTTCAAAGCCACATGCAGATACCTTTGTACCATTGCCTATACCAAAAATAAATGATGATGAATCCACTCACTCAAATCATGGTTTAGATCTGAGATCTGTATCTTATTTTCTCAATCATGAGCATGTAGAGGTTGAGCCACCATAGATGCTCAGGTGGGCATAAACCACCCTACAAGAAGCATGAGACATTGTGGGGGATACAATAGATCATATGAGGATGAGGTCTCAGTTTGAGGATCCTCCTCATGCACTCACAACTACCGAACCAATGATGCCCACATAGACCTATGTATAGGCTCTAGGGAATCCATTTTGGGAAGCCTCTATGTAGGAGGAGTACAAATCTCTCCTCAAGAAAAAGACTTGGGATTTGGTTCCACTTCTTTCAGACATGAAGCTTGTTAGATGGAGATGGGTCTATAGGACCAAGATGGAAGCATATGGTTAGGTGGGAAGGTATAATAAAATACTCGTTTCCAAAGGCTTTCATCAGATCCATAGGATAGACTATGATGAGACCTTTTCTCCCATAACAAACATGGACTCCATCTGATTGGCCCTTTCCATTACGACAACCAGGGGGTGAAAATTTCACCAGATAAAGATGAAGAATTATTTTCTTCATGGGGATCTCTCAGACGATATTTACATGGAGCAACCATATAGGTTCATTCATAACTCATCCTTAGTATGCCTACTGAATAATTCTCTCTATGGCCTCAAGCAGGCACCTCGAGCATGGTATGTGAATATGGATGCATACTTGCACTCTCAACACTTTTTCAGATGCAAATTAGACACGAATGTCCACATGTTAAGGATCTCAGACTCCTTGCTGATCCTAGTTATATATGTTGATGACCTCTTGATCATAGGAAGTTCGGCCTCAACAATTTTTGCGGTCAAAGACATTATGCACAACAGGTTCTCCATAACGGACATGGGTTCACTACACTATTTTCCGTGTCTTGAGATCAATCAATATGATTTAGGCATCAAGATATCTCATAATAAGTATGCATGGGATCTCTTGGTTAGATTCCACATGAACAACTACAATTTGGCAACCACACCTTTTTTGTCTGGGGTACATCTTGAGGATGGTGGGGATACACTAGTGGTGGAAAACACCTTGCATCAACATCTTGTGGGGAGCCTTCTCTATCTCACCCACACCTGACCTGATCTCTCATATGTAGTAGGGGAAATTTCTAGGTACATGCAGGAGCCACATGAGCTACAATGGAAGGATTCCAAGCGCATCCTTAGAGATGTTTAGGGAACCAAAAATTATGGGATCCACTATGCAATAGGTTGTGCATTGGATGTCATGGGATTCATCGATTCTAATTGGGATGGTGATCACACATATTGTAATTCCACATATAGGTACATTCTTAGTTTGGGTTCTGGTCCCATCTCTTGGTCGAGCAAAAAATAGTCAACTATTTCTATATCATCAACAAAGGCCGAGTATAGAGGAGTGGTCAACGTCACTATTCAGGCACTTTGGATTCAAAACTTCTTCACCAAGCTTGCCATCTAGTTTCATCATCCAACTGTCATTTGGTGTGACAATCAGAGTACTCTCAAGTTTTTTAGATACCCAGTGCAATGACAACAGACCAAACACATCAAGATCCATATGCACTACATCAGAGAGATGGTACGTGCCATAATCATCGATTTGAAGTACTGTCCATCTGTCGAACAGACTGCATACATTTTCACCAAGACATTTACTGAGCAAAATTTCCACTTCCTGGGCGATCATCTTGGAGTGAAGGGCACAATTTCTTAATAGTTATATATTTCCTTCTTCAATTTTGATGCATTGTACTTTGAGGGGGGTTTTTTCCCATGAGGTTTTCCCTCTTTCCTCCATTTGTTTTTCTAGTGTTTCATTCTTAGATGCATTGTACAATTGGTACATAACATGGCCTTGGTTTTTAGGACCCATTCATTAGGTACACCCTAATAGTGTTTATGGGGGGTGTTTGAGATATTACACACTCACCTAGGTAATCATTTTCCTAAGGTTGATAGTCCAATGTTGAGAATGCTTCCTTAGATGAGAATGTTCTCTCTAGAGAATATTCCCCTACAAAATAGGGAATTTCTCTTCAGTTTAGAGTCAGTTACACTCAATTACACTCAGTTAGACTAGTCAAAGTGACTCATGCATGGAAACCTTAGTTTTATCACCAAAAGTTGCATGTGTTTCTCTCACTTCCACACATGTGACTCAACTAACTGATGATTGCATGGATCAATTAACTAGGACTATGTGGAAGATTACTTCGATTTCTTCCAATGAGTGTCTAGATCTCTCTAGATCACTATTATGATGACTTCACTTAGCCATGTAGAGTATGTCATGTGTATTTTACCATTTTACTCATACAATGAATACAATTCTATTGATTCTTTTCTCTCATCTCTTCTCTCCTTCTCTCAATTTACAAGCTTTGTACGAATTATTGTTA
>ML794973.1:327482-341516 GCA_009831015.1 Picea engelmannii | reverse complement strand
TGAAGTGAGAGGAGTGGTGAGATGGAGGGAGAGATACAGAGAATGTAATGCCATTAACTTTGAAATTAGTAATAAATAATAAGTAAATTGTCTTAAAATAAAAAATATAGATCATAATAAATTAAAGTAATAATAATAATAATAGTAAATAAAAAGATGATAAAATAACTAATAAATTATAATGAAAGAAAAAGATAAAAAAGAAGAGAAATTACTAAAAAAGTATCAAAGAAAAACTAAATTAAGAAGATTTTAAAACTACATGTTGACAAGTGGAATCTAAGAATGGAGTTTCTTTGCATGGATGGACAAAATGATTTCTATAGAATGAAGGTGGAGAAACAAGTGTGGCATATTTTGTTGGTGCAATTGACGAAACGTCTTGGAAGATGACATAGGTAGTTGATTGAGGGTTAAGGGGTTCTCAACTGTGATGATTGAGAGGTTGGTTGGAAGGAGAGTCATCCCCCACAGACGTTTTCGACACCCTGGACCAAAGATTGAAGCGCAATGGTTTGAAATTCATAGCATTGTAAGTAAGTTGATTTCTTTAACTCTTAGATAAGTTTCTCACCACTCACTTCTTATGAATTATGTAATCAAGATTGATGTATATTTATTCTTTTCAGTTGATGGTTAAAAATTGTTATATTTATTTATGCATTTAAATTTATTAGATTTTGAGTCATTACATATAGTATTAGAGTGAGGATTTTTGACATGAAATCTATGAACCTTTTCATAATCACATGTATTGAATATCATGCATGTTTTCATGAAAGTGTATTCTCTATTTATTTTTATTGAATACAAAATATTTAGTTGCAAAAATAATAGAATAAACACTATCCTATTATAAGATTAAATAATCTATAGAAAAATAATTTTATTAACCCCATTTTTTTCAAAAGCAATGCATATTAATGTTATAATGTGCATTTTAATTTAAATCATTAGGAAAAAAAAACAAGTACAAAGTATCAAACTTATAACATCCTTTTGTGATTTTGACTTTATGCAAATTTCTCCACCATTAACTTTATGGTTCGAAGCTCCTCCTTTGGAAATCACGCCATACATTATTCTTATATAAAATTATGCAAACCTTCATTTCTATTTAACTCTATAATTTTATATCGACTTCGTTGTGGTTGAGCCAACCAAGCTCAATTCCACTATGCCCTTTGGCCCATGTATTCATCCCTCAAACCACTCACCATGGAATTCGAGGGTACAATACTCATGGAGTCCAAGCTGTTTCTAATTCACAACTTATTACCAACATACCTAAATCATCCATAAGAAGTACACTACTCATGGATGCTTTTATCTACTTGAAGTTCATATGGTTTTAGATTATTTGCATGTCTCTGTTAATATGAAGTTTTTTTCTTTCAATTTTTTAATTGGAATAAATAAATCTTTATGTTGAAAACAAATGCACGGATTTATGTTATTTCATTAATGTATGATAATGTATGAGTATATTAATGTATTAATATATGATTTGATATAATACTAATAATAATCTATTTTTAAATTCACGGCTAAGTCACCCCCCTCTATATTTGAACTTATGACTTTTTAGGAGGAAAGACATGTTCTTAACCATTAGGCCCACTTAGGCTAGATAACACTTTTAATGACAATTTTGTCTTTAACGTGGCTACTTTCCTTAATTTTCTTATAATCATTGTTGCATAAATGTCATGGGAATATTTGACCCTAACATTACTCCTTCCATCCCTTGAGGATTTTGAGTCTTTATGAACAACAATTGTGGAGTAAATATGGTTATGAATAAATATTGTTAGGAATAGGATCACAGAGAAATACAAAATAAAAAAATAAAAATGAATGCTAAAATAAAACACATAAGAACACAATACAAGATAGGAATCAATATACATGGTTCACTTGATATGGGCTACATCTATGGAGAAACAACCAATTCTTCATGTATTTCATCTAGCAAAATGAAGGGATAACACCTATAACATATCCAATGCAACCTTCTCTTCAATATCTCACAATCTCCTTTCTCAGTCACAATAAAATCTCTCACAAGTACAATACAATATATATAGGATCCTACAACATCCAAAATCCTTAATCCATTGACCTGTATTAGATTACAACCTTAATTCCTTAACCAAAATTAGAATACCATGAGCTAGAAAACCATGTGGCAAAACCGCCCAAAATGGATGCAAAAAAACACCCATTTTTTTTTTTCTCAAGGGATTTGCCCCCTATGACAACCTTGCTATGCCTGATGCAACATAACAATGCATGAAGCTANCCCCAACAAGGGACTAGGATCCAAACACAATTGAAACAACAAATTTAAATTAGGAAGATAATCAGGCTCCACAACCAATAATTTCCCACTTGGAGACTGATAACAACAACTCCACCACTACTGCACCTATTGGACTATTCTCCAACTTTAGACTTGACAAGTTTCTCATCTTCACCATCATGCTTGAAGGCCAACTAAAAATGAGAAGGAACTCAGTTTATCCCTGGTTATTATCTTCATTAACATGTTTGGAGGATTATGACTAATGTGTATCTTTTCCAACTTCAACTATCCATCTTCCAAAATTGATCATATGAAATGGTACCCAAGTTGTATATATTTAGTCCTAGAATGGAAGGATGAGTTATGTTGTGGCTGCAACAAATCCTTTCAATTTCTTCCATTCTGGGAGAAATTGATGCCTCCCTACCTAAAATTCTATATAAATACTATAGTGACAAAGTGGTTGATCAAGTCCAGTAGCTTTGTGGGATGCATGGAGGAAAGATTTCATTGTACAATCTAGAAGACCTATTAGATTTATAATTTCTAAGCTTATCATGTTTTATCAACAACCTACCGCTTTCAAATTTTGATGCATACAAAGCCCCTACAATCCCTATGATAACTCTGACCATGTGCAAAATACTTTCGGCCTCGTATTAGTCGGCTAATGCATTGAACTCTTACCTTTAGATGGATATCTCGTTATAACCCTTTGGAAAATCTGAGGTCTAATTCCCAACAAGACTGTTAAAATATAAACTCATTGGAATCACAAACCCAATTTTCAAATCCCTCTTTCAAAAAATTGAGCCCGATGGCCCATCAGATGCATCGTTTAGGGCTCTCGTCTATCAAACTCTCCCATGATCTCGCGCTTTCCCGACGGTCTTCTCCTAATCATCTTACAACAAATATTAATTAACCATAACCCCAAATTATTTCTTCATGAATACATTATATAAAAAGTTATGTTCTTATAATCTGATGAGATTCTATGTCCAATACCTTCAATTAATTATATGCATTATCATTATCATCTTTGGTGAGCACTTTTCCTGAGGTCAGAAATGCTAGTCATTCAAAAATGTTTCCTCGGGTTTTCTTATCTAATATGGTGTACTATATATTTCAATATCTCCCTTCTGAATACTCATCCCGAAAAACTTTATTTTAAAGAATTAATCAAAGGATAATAAACCTTGATTTGTTTTCCCCAAAAGCTTAACCTTTATATCTTTTGATTTAACAAGCATTTATAAGAAGCTTTGATAATCCAAATACAAATGCTTAGACCTTCCCCTTTATTAAACATGCACTTTCATGATTCTCTATACATAATCACGAATATTCCTTGGAGAATATTCGTAAAAAAGTATAAACACCTTGTAACCTTCCGAGTGTTGTTCCAGAGTTTGTACTTAAGGCTTAAAAGTACAGGGTCTAGGCATCTGAAAGTGAGTAAAAGATAAAAAAGGGGAAAAATCAATCTCTAGGAAAAGGGAAGCTAAGGTTGATTTCTAAGTTGTCTCTGTCTCGCTTCCAAATGTTCCTGGATACTTATATCCCGTTCAATTGTGGCCCATGAACGCTCGAGTTCGACCCAGGTGATGGTGGTTTTAAGTATGGTGTCGAATAGGTTCAGAGCGAGGCTGGTTTGATCCGATAGGCCAGGTTCGATGTTGGGTTGTCTTGCAAAGGGCACAGTCATGGAGGAACAGAAAAAGAAAAGAAAGTTTGAGGTTTAAAATGCCACTTCAACTTTTTCTTTAATCGTATAAAAGAGAACTTTCGAAATCTATTGATAAAGAAAGAACACAAACCAAAGGCCTTCTCCCGTAACTGAGTTTACTTTTTAAAGAATCATGTATGAAATGTGAGAAAACATTAAGCAGTCGACAATGCGAGGCTCCTATCAAGGGAGAATCTCGCCCTGTTAACAAAAGAAGAAAAAGGCAAGAAGTAATTTGACGAAGCATAAAGTATAGAAATCTAAAAAGTTCACAGGTCTTGTACTTGCTGATAGCCGATACAGAGGAAAAACTGCAAGCGATTAGATGACTAAAAGTTGGTCACCATAGTAGAAGTTGCACTAAATTGTAGCTAAGCGTTCATCAGAACTATATATGTGAAATGAAACTTAATATAAGATAACAGAGAAAAAAAAAACTCATAACTCAGTCTTCACGGAATCATAAATCTTCAGATTGCTTTGTATTAATTTTCAAAAGGGATAAAGTCTCTATTACAATCGTCCAAGAAAGGTCCAACCCCTTTCTCTCTTCAAAAATGCTTATTTATACAACTTCTAAACATTCAGTTCTTAATCGTT
This sequence comes from Picea engelmannii, assembly GCA_009831015.1. Taxonomy (NCBI): domain Eukaryota; kingdom Viridiplantae; phylum Streptophyta; class Pinopsida; order Pinales; family Pinaceae; genus Picea; species Picea engelmannii. The sequence continues at coordinate 336,879 of ML794973.1, read as the reverse complement.
GCTTGAGTTTTCGGTTACAAAATGGGAAATTTAAGCGTTTCGCTCCTTTGTCTTTGTCCCCCTTGATGCGGGTAGAGCACCTTCCTTTCTTTAGCCTCCGGGTTCTAAAAATAGAACATGCAGACCCTTGTCAATATTTGGCACCGAAAACCTGCCCCTTCGCCTGCTTGGTGCAAGTGGCACACCTCTCCACCAACTGGGATATCAACCTGAAAGACTCTGCTTGATTGTTTGCCTCAAAAGTGTAACAATCCTTCACTAGTTGTGGAAACCTTCCCCCTACTTGTCGGTCTTCAATGATGATAGAACATAACTGTACACCTGGTTTTATTAGCCATTTGTCCACTTGGACTATATCGGTCTGGCTTATCTGTGATATTTCCGCTTGCTCTTTTTCCTTGTTCTCCTTTATATCGAGCAGGTGCTTGGCTATATCGATCTGGCCCAGTGTCCCAGCACTGCTTTTCCTGCCGAGATTCATCAAACTTTCATTTATCAAGCCGAAAGTTTCTTCACAAGAATTTCTCATTTCTTTAGCTCGTTCTCTGCTTTTTGATATATTACACTCCCATGCCTTCAACAAGATATTACGTTTGGTTTTCTCTGGGATGAAAATCCTGGAACTACTGACCATTTATTTTCTTATCGTGACTACAAAATCTTCTTGGAAAGTGACCCGCGCTGCCCCAACTTCTCTCTCTCTCAAAGAAATTTATTCCAGTACTTGGTCAATGGTCCTACAATGGTTTTGGATGGCCTCCACTTTAGCAAGTAAATCTTGCTGGGCTACTGACACTCTTTTTCGGATTTCAATGGCTTGGGATTTGAATATCCCGATATCTATAACCTGGCTCTCGACATAATTCAACTTTACCTGTAACTGCCTGATCAGTTCTTCTTGTTGGCTTACCTGTGCTTGGATGGTCTAGGCCGACTGATGTATTTGCTCGATATCGGATCTAAGACGCTCGATTTCCTTTTGATTGGATGCTCGGGATTTCTCTAGACCTGTGTTCACCTGATCTGTGGCATTTTCCTTTGCTGTATCTAGCTTAGCCTCCAATGTTATGATCAAACAGTTCTTCCGATTTAACTATTCCTTTAGAGATCTGATGGAAAATTGGTTGGTTGTAGCAAAAGCCCCCAACGTCCCTACTATCTGAGTGGCAAATTCCTCCTTTTTCATGGCTTTCCCGTCGTCTAGGATTTTGAATTTTTTGGCTACCATGCCTGCTTCTCGGTAAATATATTGCTTTACAATGGCCTTCCTCTTCTCATCGAAGAAGAACTCATTCAGAGGCAACTCTTCTACAGTAATGGGCGTTAGTTCTTCACCAAAAATCCATCCTGCGTCAGGGGTCCCCTTTGTGGACTGTAGGGGAGTGATAGAAATGATGGGACTACCGATTTTCTTGGATGGTTTCTCTGGGGTAACAACCATGGCTAGCTTGTTTGATGGGTTAGGGATCTCGGCTTCCTGTTCCTGGTCCCCGATTTTCTTTTACTTTTCCTGATTTTCCTCTTGGCTAGGACCTGAATCTTTTGAGCCCTTGGCTTCTGTTTGCTGTACATCTACAGTCTGTAGGTTCTTACCCTATAAAACTGGGGGAAGGAAACTTTGTCGGTGTTCTTGAAACTTGAAAAGATTGGCCCTATCCCCAGGCGACAGGGCTTGAATCTGGCTTAGAACCTCGGCATAGGATCTCGCACATCGAAAGATGTCGTCATGAGGTGAGTGCTCATGTTCATATTTTTTTAGGCCACAACTCGCCATGTGATTAATCATGACCTTATGTGGGTCATGTTTCCTGAACTCGATGTTGACAAATTTAAATTCCTCCAAGGTCGTAACCTCAGCTTTGGCATGTTCGAAATCTAATAAAGAATATGTATTAAAATGAATGGGAAAGGGCGGTCATACCTTCTTCGAAAAACCTTTAAGTTCTTTGCTTATGCCATCAAGCACAGTTTGCCTGGCGATTTCGTGACATACCAGCTTATCCGACATGAATAGTGGTAGAGCCTATGGGGGAACAGAGGCGTTGAAAACTCTGATGTATGAAAATTCTTCTTCTACATACCAGTCAACCACACTACTCAAGTTGGTGACGATGCTATTTGAAATCCTGGGTGGTGGGTTATCGAAGATGGAGACATGCATCAGTACCATTACCCAATTGAAAATCTCGTATATGAATTATGTGGTCTTATCCTCCCAAAGTTTCGAGTGATAGGCATGGATGAGATCAACATTAGACGGAGTCCATCTCCATCTCATTAGAGGGAAAGGCGTCATGAAACAAATAATGTCTATGACGTAGGCAGACATGAAAAATGAGGTTGTCTTCTGGCTCTCCTTCTACGCTCGATATTCGGTAATTTGACGGGTTAGACTGTCGGACAACAGTTTGGCCCAGTTGAAAGAATAACCTTCAGCTACTGTATAAATCAGAGGCACCCACAAGAGAAAAAACTGTGTGGTGTCCTCCCTCCCATACAACCTACAAGAAATCATTGCTATATATCTGAATGGTGGCTCTAAAGAGGAGATTGAATAAATACCATTAGAATCTGCCCTGAATTTCGCGGGGTGTGAAACCCAATCCTTGATCAGCTTGGGCAGGGTTCTGCCATATTGCTCACATTCCTTCTCCTTGAAATCTTCAAGAAACTTGGCATTGTATGCAAAGTTTGGTGTGGGTGATAGCTGATACATTGCCTGCAAATGTTTCGGTCTAAAGGTCCCAACCGTCACCTTCTATTCGCTGATGATAGTCATGGTCAGGATATCCACATGGTCTAGTGCCCATCTGATCATATCGTAATAGGGAAGGAGTCGTGGCCTTGCCACTATATTGTGCATCTCTGCTTGAATGACAATTTTGTATTTGATGGCAAAATCATCCTTCTCGTTATTGCTGGAATCATCTGAACAGTTCACCGATTTAGACTGAAGATTGTCAAAGATGTATGTCCAGGTTTTGACGGTATTAATACTTCGGGGTGAAGTATCGGAAACTGCATCTGAGCCCTGAATTGAACTCTTGACAACCACCTTGGACGCTTTTTGTGGAGCCATGATAGAAAACTCTGTGTTCAGATCTCCTGTAGTAAGAATTGTAAACATAGAAAGAAGTTATCCTGATGAAAAAGCTCTGCGCGCAAAATATAAATAAAATTGAAATAATGAAACAAACCCCTTAGATTTAATCTTTCAACTTTGCGTGAGTCCTTGTTGACAAAACGGTCAAATCGTATAATGGAAAGATTTAGGCATGAGACGAGATCTTATTTTCCAATAAATCATCATCAAATCAATGCCATAAATGTTTAAAAGATTTGTGATAATAAAGAAATGCGGAAACATTCAAAAATCTCATCTGTAGACTGTGTACGTTAAAGGTCATTTAAGGCATTAATTGATTTAGTTAATTTCTTTAACTGTGTGCCTTCAACCCTCGAAACCTCTTTTCGGTGTTTGCCGTCTCGGATAATTTCGTTCCTAGTCTTGGAATCCAAAATACCCGAAATCGTGATGGCGTGATTTAGTTAAAAAAAAAAAATTCATGATCTAACTTAAGTTTTTAATTAACCCATGCTTATTCTCCAATTAATAGAAATTGCGACTTCACGACTTGGGGCTACGAAGGTATGGCTTTTTGGGAGAGCGATTGCCGAGTCGCGAAACCCTGACAATGCTTAACCAGGGTTTAAATTGACTTACCCGTGACACCAACCTGGGTGAATTTTTTTTTAAAACCGTTTCGCGACTTCGCGTATCGGAGTTTGGAAACCTTGCAACTTGGAACTCCCGAGGCATGATAGCACGAGGTAATAAAAGTGATAGACTCGCTGAATGGTTAGGCGAAAGTGACTTAGGACTATAATGACTATTGCCACTTCGCATGTCAGGGTAAAATTTTGGTTGCAAGGATTATATTTCAACCACTTGTAAAAGGAGGCTCCAACATCGAGAACATCTCCTTGATACCATGCTTTCAATAAATCCTTTCCGACAACACTATCAAAAGAACACCTCCCGAAGTAAACCTTCCAATAGAGACCTTCTGTTGACTCATCTCCGACAACGTTATCGGAAATTCCCCTTCTGAAACAAGACCTATGATGGAATTACTCTAAATACATTGAACTGATGGCATGAGACAAAGAATATTGCCTCAAAAAATGTTATTGGAGCTATACTTTTTCTATCCTCTATAGGTTGTAGTCCACTCATATTAAGCATAGAGGGATTGGGTAAAGTTTGAAACACTTAAAATATAAATTAAAACCATTATTATGCATTATTCGATATTTCAAAGCGCAAAAGGAGATCTACATACTAAATTTCCTTTCTAACTGTTGGCCCTTGACCAATTTTTGGAGATCCTTGGTCATGTTTGACCTCTTTTGGGACTTCGACAGGCTGGTCGAAGGCAGAGATCGCAGGATATCGACCAATTTTTAGGGCAATTTTTGGGATTAGGGTTTATGTAACGGGTATGGGATGTCAGCCCATGGGTTTAACCATGTTTAGGCCCATTTTGTAATGTATAAATATATATCTAGGCAATGTAGGGAGAGGCCAATATGCTAAGTGCGAATAGGAGAAGATGCTAAGTGCTAGAGTTCTATCTATGTGCTTGCAAAGGATTTGTGCATAGTGTATGCTGAGACTTGCAGAGCTAAGTGCAAGTGATTGTAAGAAGGATTTGTGATTAAACCTAGCTTGGGGAAGGAGGATATGGTGAGGTGCGCATAGATCTCATGTCCTATGTGGAGTGGGTTCCTATAGCTCTGTGCTTGTAGAATATTGAGAGAAGATAATAAAGAAGACGAAGAGTTGGTGGACGTAGCCCCACACTGGGCTGAACCACGTATATCCACTGTTATGGTTGCTTTGTGCATTCTGGTTATTGTCTTGTGTATGTAATGTAAGCTTAAGTGAAATAATGAATGTTTAGATGAATCTAGTATGATAGCTTAATGCTTAAGTTATGTGAATAAATTCTAGATTTGATATTTTCCATATGTAAGTGCTTGAATGTGTTAGATGTTGTTTAATAATGTGCTGCTATGTAATTAGGGTTTGGATATGCGATGTGGGTAAGGGTTAAATACTAATGAATGTTAACTGCTAAGTTCTTTTTTAAGTGGTATAATCACAAATTTGTGTCCCAGCTAGGTTGCAGACACTTGAGTCCAACAACCACCCCTGCATGTACCTCGGGTGAAACTTCATCTTCTTTGCAGGTGTTTCCGAAAGGGACGGTAGTTAGGGTTTTGTTGGTGCATTGTTGAAGTGTTGGACCCTGGGTTTGGTCCTGTGCCAACAAATGGTTCCATTGCTGGGAACTGGAGAAAAGAAAGCTTTGTGTGTAGACATGTTTCTTTAGTGCACAATATTGACTTGCGAAGCTCTGTACTAAGAAGAGAAGTCTGATCTGAAGAAAAGAGGTAAGAGATTGAATCTTTTTTCTCTAAGAAAGGTAAGATAAGAGAACATTTTGTTTCAAAAGAATGAATCTAAGTATGTTTGATAAATTTTTTCCTAGTTTAAAAACTAGGGCACAATTAGAAGAAAGAAGATTTGATATGAATAGATCTGATAGAAGCAATGAAAGATATGTTATTCCTATGCATAGAAAGAATGTTTGGACTAACAAATGGATGCAGGATCCTAGAAAGAATTTTTTGCAGGTTAGTTATTGTGATCCCAGTGCACAGTACAAAAAAGGTTGGGGATCATTTAAGAGAAAGAGAGGATTAACCCTTTGTTACAGTTGCAGAAGACTGGGACATCTTTATAAGGAATGCTCTTGTAGAAGACCTAGTTGTATTTTCTATAAAGATATGGACCATGAAGTTTTGGATTGTTCTAGAATGATTGGTAAAGTTGAAAAGATGAATATGACACAAGAAAACTATGAGACAGGCCAAGAAACTAAGGATATGATAGAACCCTAGAAAGAATCAGAGACTGGATTACTACAGATGAAATAAACCTTGAATGATCACAGAGATATCAACTTATCAGAGGTCTTAAAAGAGAAAGAGTACATAGAAACAAGAATAGGAGACTTCAACATAGACTGTGTCCTGGATGAGGAAACACAGGTGAATATCATGACAAAAAGAACTTGGGAAATTTTGGGAAAGCTTGATATGGTTCCTTCATTAGGAGGAATAGAATTATTTAGAGGAAACCTGATAACCCTATGTGGAAGACTTACCCATATATCTATGAGTGCTTATGGCGCTTCGACAGAAGAAGAATATGAGATCTTTAAGTTTATTGAGAACATCACTCCATTTTCTATCTTGCTAGGAAAAACTTGGATTGAGAAAGATCAGATATGAAGGAAACAAGAAGAGGAGGATGTAGAACAAAAAATGCAAGAACTAAGAGATTTCATGGCTAGGAGAATATCACACTTAATGGAAGAACAAGAGAACTAGTCAAATCTACTAAAGACCAAAGATATGGATGTCAAAGTTGAAAGGACACAGGAATACTGGAGACACATGTCTGTACAAGAGAGTAGAACACCTACCCCAGAAAGAGAAGAAGTATTACCCTTGAACCCTATGAAATACCCTCCACAGTGAGAAGTTATCATGCCAAGAGGAGATACGAACGATAATGGAAAGATGAAACCAATAATTCAGATTACAGGAAAGAAGGCTAGAAATCTCAACAAGAAGAAATCTAAGTTAGAAAAATTACAAGAAGCTACAGAAAGAACTTCGCATAAGGAAGGTTTCCAAGATTTGAACTTCGCCAGAATATCAGTACAACATAGAATGGCACTTCTCCATGATGAAGCAATATGACTGTTGGAGGCAATATGACCATTTGATCGACGCTCCCAAACGATTAGGAAATCAATTATGGCCCAAAAGTTTGCCATTGGACCATTGGGATCACGCCATAACGGATGAAATTACATTGAATAAGGCTTTGCGACCCATTGAAAGAAACCGTTATGACAATATCTATTTATCCCGTTGAGCATTGCACCGAGAACACTTTTTCCAATTGTGATTATCCGAGCTAGAAGAGAACTAGTTGATTTTGTGCAGTGATCATTGAGACCTTGCCATCCATTATTTTACATTGAGTATTGTTCACCGACCTGAGATATCATATCTCGAGTGTGCATGTTGGACGAAATTAGTGCAGAAGAAAAAAGACATCGAAGAGATTCTAATAGACCTCATGGCCAAGAAGGTGATGTCCATAAGCATCCAAGTCTCATCGACGCGAGGAGTCCAAGCCTCCTCATCGATCGCTCATGGATTTGGACCATCCCGAGATATGATCGAGAAAAGAACCAAGAATCGTGATGAATTGGTGAATGCAAAGATAATTCCATCCATCCTACCTAACTACATACCGCCCCTGTCTGGTGTGGTGAGTCATGACAGTGTCCTGAGGGACTTCGACTACATAGTCATCATTGCATACCTTTCAAAGGGAATACAAGCAGTCAGACTGCAGTTGGAGATGATTCCGACCTTGAATATCAGTGACTATAACCTAGGAGACCGCAAGATCTATGGCATGCTCGCACCTCGCAAATATTTGACCAACACCAAGGGGAATACGTCGAAGATCATACCCCAGCCGTGGACTATGGACATCATGAGGTCCACTGTCTTGAACATGATGAAGATACCACATTTTGGAAGGCACCAAGAGGTTAACACGTGTGTTAAGCTCCTGCTGTCATGCTTCCATGGTGGGTATCTATGGTTAGACAGATGCATCATCGTCGATCCGGTGCTGATCCATAGGATCATCAGATTGAGTATGCAGGGACCAGACCCACAAGACTTTTATCCAGGGAAGGTTGTAGACCACGCGATGGCATAGAATATCAAAGACACCTATGACGATGTAGAGAAAGGGATGCGAGGCTACAAGGTGGCCTCCAGTCATAATGGAGCAATGCACCTTGATTTCCAGTTGATTGCTAGTAATATAGTAAGAAAGAACAGACCCACATAGGTCACAGGTTTTGCCATTGACCTCACAGGAAAATGCGTGGAAGGACTATAGATGAATTGGGCCAATTATCTAGTCAATCAGTTAGAACTGGATTGTCGCGAAGCTCAGGATTAGGGCAATGAGTTCCATTTTAGTTGGTTGTTGATCCTCATCACATTTACTTCTTGGGAGATTCTAGAAGGTGCAACCTTCCTTGACATTGAGCCATTCGATCCAATAGCTGCGAAGTTCACCACACTCTAGTATTCGAGCGATATGGGGAAACAATGGTAGTCGAACGCAGTATTCCATACCTACTACCTGCAACTGAAGAGGACTATTGATTCCTTCCCTCGTATGATGCTAAATACCCTGGAAAAGTTCAATCCACTTATGAAGTTCCATGTAGATAGACATTTTATTTATATTACTGCATGTGCAAACGAAAGTAAAGAAGAGCTTCAGTCCTACTACAAGCTCATAGAGGAAGACCTAGAAGAAATCACTAAGGAATGGTCTGCAGAGTTCCTTATACTAGTCGAACAAGAAACACTATCCGACCCCAATCTCATTGGAAGTCCAATGGTTACTCAAAAAGAGTATGATGCACCCAACAACAACATGAATAAAAATAAGGAAGATGTATAGGAAATACACAACACATTAGAGGAAATTGCATCAAATTCACCTAGCGTAGGAGGATACGACGAAGTGGACAAAGAAGAGAAAGAACAGAAAGAAGACAAGCTGAAGCAAGGTGAAGTAACACTGCCTACGAATCCCCTTGAAGAGGCAGAGACACCCAAGAAAAGAAAGGTTTCCCCCACAAAACCTACATCATGGAATAAGTCCAAAGACAGTAAGCCAAAGCTGCAGACTGTGCTCACGGTCGATGACTTTGACTTCATTATCGCAGCTGTATCCGATGCCTTGGAAGATATTTTGTAGAGAACTAAAGCTAAACAAGAATCCATGTATGATATAATTGAGACATAGCTAAGAGGTGTATGTTATCCTCATTTTTGGTTATCAAGATGATGACATGATTATGACATGGTGATAGAAGATCTAGCTCTTCTTTAAGATCATTTTCATGAAGAAAGTTACACTTGTCAGTTTCTCAAAATCACTCTTTTGGAGACAGTACGCAGGCTGCACATATATTGCCTTGCGGAAGTACTTTGTTTCNGCATGCTGCATTCAGTCTGACTGCGGACCTTCCGCACTGTGTTAAAGGTCAGGGTGCGGAAATGATTCTTAATGAAGAAAACGATAAAGTTCTCGATCCTTCTAGAAGGAATCTTCTAGAAGGATGAGTTGGAGTTCGAATGGTTGGCAAATTCATGAATCTCCAGATATCTTGGGATTACATTCTATCCAAGTAACTACACAATCCTTTCCTATATA
>ML794973.1:277992-327382 GCA_009831015.1 Picea engelmannii | reverse complement strand
AAGTATATCATCCTTCTTCTCTTGTCCATTCAATACTTTAAGACTAGGGAAAGAGTAGTATTCTGTCACTGTTTGTTCCAGATCCAGGTGGATCTGGGGAGATCGGTTTGTGTCCGCACTTACGGATTTATCCTAAAACAGTGTATAACAAGCCCTTCACTCCAGCCACACAGTGTCCACTGCGCCCCTGCCACCAGAAGAACTAGAGTTGGGAGATGAGCTTGCCCAACTCCGCAGAATAGATGACGTGACCGAAGATCACCTTTATCATGTGCAGGAAGAAAAATAACATGCCACAGTGGCCCTGAAGCAATCACAAGAGGAGATCATAGAGCAACGTTGAGTTGCGCAGAAGGAGAAGGACGACCTCCAAACCAATTTCAAAGAAAATACAACACAAATCTAGTAGCTGAAGGACGACCTCCAAACCAATTTTGAAGAAAATATAATGCAAATCCAGCAGGAGAAAGAAAACCGCTCGCAGAGTAGGTCAGAGGTAAAGAAGCAGTCAACATATCACTTCGCTCTGTGGTAGGCTTGGAGAAGATGGAAGAATACCCGGTAGTAAATCAAGTGGCGAAGCTTGCAGAAGCCATTGAACAACTTGAATAGAAGGTCACAGAACTAGAGCTACAATTATTTCCAAGCAATCCACAGGAAGTACGAGACCAGAGAGAAGAAAATTTTCGGAGCACAGTTGAAAGGATCAAAGCATTAGCCATAGAATGTAAACAACTAAGCAGTTGCAATGCATAGACTTATGAGTGCCTTACTGAGGATCCTGAACTGAAAACATTGGAGTCACAGCTCCATGAAGCAAAGAAGCAAGTAGGAGTAGTACCAGTGCAGTTGAAACTACTATCAGTAGTTGAGAGGATGAAAATATCCCAAGAACAACACGTGGCTCAACAACAGGTCCATGCCATACAAAGCAAAGTCATGGAAGTGACTCAGAAGCTCCAGCTAGTCCAGGATGCAACTTGACTACTTTTTGAGGAGATTTAAGACCAGGGAGCAGGGCTAGAACAAGTAGTCACTTTGGTAGAACAATGCTTAGAGGGACATGTGAACGAGGCATTTATTGAAGAGTTCGCCAAGCAGGAGGCCTTAGCGCAACAACAAGTTGAAGCAGCTCGAGCCAAGCTCAAGGATTTTGAGGCAGAGTTACTCAGACCAGAGTGACTCGGGACGAGTCACAAGTGAGTGTTGGGGGCCTGTTGGCCCTTGACCAATTTTTAGAGATCCTTGGTCATGTTTAACCTCTTTTGGGACTTCGACAGGCTGGTCGCAGGAAAAACGCAAGTTGAAGCAACGATCGCATGATCTCTGCCCCTTTTTAGGTCATTTTTTTGGATTAGGGTTTATGTAACGGGTATGGGATGTCAGCCCATGGGTTTACCCATGTTTAGGCCCATTTTGTAATGTATAAATAGATATCTAGGCGATGTAGGGAGAGGCCAATATTCTAAGTGTGAATAGGAGAAGATGTTAAGTGCTATATTTCTATCTATGTGGTTGCAAGGCTTTATGCATAGTGTATGTTGAGACTTGTAGAGATAAGTGCAAGTGAATGTAAGAAGGCTTTGTGATTAAACCTAGCTCGGGGAAGGAGGATCTAGTGAGGTGTGCGCAGATCTCCTGTCCTATGCAGAGTGGGTTCCTGTAGCTATGTGCCTGTAGAAGATTGAGAGAAGATAATAAAGAAGACGAAGAGTTGGTTGACGTAGCCCCAGACTAGGGTGAACCACGTATATCCTGTGTTATGGTTGCTTTGTGCATTCTGGTTATTGTCTTGTGTAGGTAATGTAAGATTAAGTGCAGTAATGAATGTTTAGATGAATCTAGTATGATAGCTTAGTGCTTAAGTAATGTGAATACATGCTAGATCTGATCTTTTCCATATACTAAGTGCTTGAATGTGTTAGATCTTGTTGAATACTGCGCTTCTCTGTAATTAGGGTTTGGATCCGCGATGTGGGTAAGGGTTAAATACCGATGAATGCTAACTGCTAAGTGCTTTGTTAAGTGGTATAATCACAGATCTGTGTCCCAGCTAGGTTGCAGACACTTGAGTTTTGCAACCACCCCTACCTCTACCTCGGGTGAGACTTCATCTACTTCATAGGTGTTGCCGAAAGGGCTAGTAGTTAGGGTTTTTTTGGTGCATTGTTGAAACGTTGAACCCTGAGTCTGACCCTGTGCCAACACTAACTCATATCTACATTGAGAAATAGTGAAGCCACCAGGTATGTATACAATATGTTTGAATTTTTTTTACTCCAGTCATAACATTCCAATAAGCTTGTTGTGATTTTATATGTTACATAAACTTAAGATAATGAGATGTCACATGTAGAAACAAGAAGAGGAAAATCTCCCCTCATGAATGGGCTTGTACCTGTAAAAAACTAGATGACATGTTGTTGTCATATACAAATCACTTCAATGGAATGGAGCATTTTTTGAGATGGGAAAAAATATACAAAATATTTAACACTGAATAATTCCCTACGGAAGTTGAAGAAAAAGTAGTTTATTTCAACATAAAGAAGAGTGAGATATATTCCATAGCGACTCGCCAAATTATTTTTCAATACAATGATGTCGGGAGGTTGGTTTTCACTCATATAGATGCTAACACAACTACTATGGTGAAAGAACTGGGAGTTTCAATTGCCTCCCTTAGTCTGGATGACATCCACACTATGTATCACTTATAAGAATCTGAGGTGTTCTTGAACAAGCCATTCTTGAAGAAATTTTGGGAAGATCACCTAGAATTTAATGTACTAGTGGAGGATTGGTGGGATGGAGAGACAAATGTTTCTCTGAAATAGGATTGATTAGTCCCAATACAATATCTAAAGTGACCCTATCAATATTGGTAGCCATGATATGCATATTGTATGGTGAAGATACCAATACACATTTTAATATGCAATGGACATTGATGGCTTATTGTGTGGCCGAGGCAAGGCATGTCTTCAACTAGGCCTAAATCCTCACATTCAATATCTTCAAGAATTCCCAAGAAGCCCTGGGTTTTTATTTGTCTTCCTACCTAATTGATGCTATGTGTTCCTTAATACATTCTGAGTTATGGGATATCAACTATAAGAAATATGTTTATTATATCTATGAGTATTTATTAGTTCCATTGTTTATCGTATATTCAATTACCCACCCCATAGAATATCTCAAGGAGAAATAATAGCCCTGAAGGATATTGGTGATTGGTACATGGGGAGATATTACACATATGTCAGGATTTATCGATGTACACAAATCCCACATCTCTTGCTAAAATATTTACCTAACAAACTGTTAGGTAGAAAAATTGCATATCAAACTGTGGAGGCAGGAATAACATCCTTTTTTTCCAGCAAACAACAAAAAATTGTGGCCTAGTTTCCCAATAAATGTGGGAAGATTCACTCTGACAAATGTTTGTCATGCCCAAAAGGAAGCATAATTTCTCCAAGAATTTTTTTCATGCACATGGGAACCCAGGGGGAATGATCCGAGAGGGGTTATAAAAGAATATGTCAAATTAGTGGGGTTGGTACACCCCCTGGCTCAAGATGTGAATTTTTCGAAGGAATATTTTTCTTTAAATAAGTATTAAATAGATTTCTAGATGAACCAACAAAACAAAAAATGCATAGGGAAGAGGAAGAGAAAAGGAAAATAGCCAAAGAGAAATTTATATCACTGTTGATCGGAGATAAAGAAAAGCAAGATGAGAAGGAGAGTGAAGAAGAAATAAAGACATATGAGAGGTATAACAAGGCATTGGAGGTTGAAGAAAAATTCAAACAAAAGGAGAAATAGAAAAAGGAAGCATCACAAAATAAGGCAGAAGAGGAAATGAAAAACAAGAAGGAACAAGAAGAAAAAAAAAAGGAAAATGGAGGAAGATAATAAAAAGGAAAAAGCATAGGAAAAGAGGAAAAATGAAGAAGTAGTTAAAAAGGTTTTTGGAGAAAACAAAAAGAAAGTTGAGCTAGAAGCAAAATAAAAATATGAAACCGAACAAAAGAAAAAATAGAAATTGATGAGGAAAAGAGAAAGAAATAAGAAGAAGCAAATAGAAAGGAAACAAAAGCTAAGGAAAAGAAAATGAAAAAATTAGAGGAGAAAAAGAAAAGAAAATAAAAGCTACAAAGTCCAAATAGAAAGAGTAGGTTGAAGAAGAGAGAAAGAAAAAGGAAGAAGGGGACGAAAATAGAAGAGTTGTTGAAGAGAAACCATAAAGAAAAGATGAAGAAGAAAGAAATAAAAAAGAATACCTTGAAGAGGCAGAAAGATAGAAGAAAAAGAAGATGGATGAGACAAGGAATAGTAGAACAAGCCTAAGTTCCAATATAGTGAACATACCTATCCATGCTCGTACTCCTCTAAAATCAATTCCAAGGAAATTTTCTTACTCATACCAATTATTATAATTGGAAGATGTTATGGTGGTTGTTGGGGTATCAGATAAAAGAAAAAGAAGTGAAACATCCCTCAACAAGGACTCTTATGACATGATGATTGTTTGGAAATCAGGTCCAAGTCCTAAGGTTAACACTCTGGAGAATGATTCATCCCTAAGTGAATTTGCAGGGGTCAACTCGGTATCACTGCGTGAGTTGAGTGCCACATTAGACATCTGCAAAGCAAGGATGGCTAAACTAGAAGAACAACTGAAGGGCCAGAGAGACAATTTGGATGTTGAGTTTAGGAGAGATGCTAGTACAGTTGAACAACTACATAAACCAGGTATGGAAGATCTAAATTTAGAGCACTCACATGAAACAAAGAAATTAAAAGTAGCCCATGCACAAGAAATAACCAACCTGGAGATAGAGAACTAGGAACTCACCATATTCTCAAAGCAATAAGAGAAAAAAATCTCAAGGCTTGAACAAGAAAACAAAATGTAAAACATCATAAACGAGAGAACCAAAGAGGCTCTCATCATAATAATTGTGAACGAATAAGATAGCATTGCAAATGAAGAGCTAAATAAAGTGAAAAGAGAACTCTTTTGTACATTAAATAATATTTAGAGATATAGGGATGATCAAATCATATTGACAGACCAAATATATGAAATGAAAGATCAATACATGAAGGCTTAGGATGCATTCAATAAAATTGTGAATTGTCAAAGTGTATATCTTAAGCCACTAGGTACATTGCCTAAATACAATGCAAAGCAAAAGTTGAAAGATCAATTCTTATTTGACTAAGGGAAATCCATTTTTGAAGATATTGAAGAAACACAACAACTAACTACCAAAGCTTGCAAGGAGATGTGGAATTCTTCAGATGATATATTGAAAGGGTTTGGAATCTAGGTCATGCAAGGATTATATGAAGCACCCCAGAGTGAGTTGAGGATCGTAGAGATAGAGACACAAAGAAACCTCCATAAGAAAGCTATTGATAAAATTAAATAGGTAAACAAAGAAATCCTAAGTGAATATTTGATGAAACCAGCAAGGTTGATTACATTGAAAAAATATTACCTTAAAAGGACTCGACAAGACATAACAATGGAAATGAATTCCCAAATATGTGATGGTGAAATACAATAAGAGAATATGCAACTCAACATAATAGATGTGTTGGTTCATTTCACACTTGTGTGTGTCCTTCTTAATTTCGGGGAGTTAATATCCAAGTTTCATTCAGAGTTGACCAATAAAAACCCTAAAACATCATCAATCCTCAGTCAAGGATGAAGAATATCTTACCCGAGATGCTATGAGGATCACATATACCATCTGGTCTTTTGTCGGGGATGAAGGGATAAAAACACAAAGATCCATCTAGGTTGACATTCATATAATGCTTTGCAAGTTACTTAATATATGTGGAAAACAATTGGAAGAAACACATTCATTCAGACACATAATTGACACGACATAATAGGTTCAGAATTAATGCAACTTTATTATCATCCTCATTACATTAGTCACAGGGATACATTAAAAAAATCATATATAGACAAAACAAAGGTCTCATATTCCCTCAGATAATTCCCTATATTTACAATACATTGTGCCATTCACATCCTTTCAAACTTTTCACATATGATAGACTTAAACTTACAACTAGAGACATTACAATGCTACAGAGGATCAGAGAGAGCCAATGGACTATCCCTTGAACAATGAACAACTAGTAGTAACCCAATGAATCAACCCTTTCTTTTTCATCCTTGCTTCCTTTTATATCCTTCTTGGCTTTGGTGCTTTGTCTCTTTCATTTCTTCTCCACTCGCTCTACTAACTAACAAGATCACATGCTTCTGTCACCTTCCTGCATTCAACATAGCCTTTCTGGAATCAGGAAAATCTTAACTACCTTTCTGGATCATATCCTTTCTGATCCATGTTCCCTTGTGCTACTGGAAATAATCATTTGGGGAGATTTCCCGAAGATTCTTTTCTTGATTATGGCCTGTGTCTTATTTATTTGTAGAGTGCATCCCAAAAATTGGACTAAATCACATTGACAGAATTGGTCTTGGTGCGAATTAACAAAACTTGACCTGGAATGTTCTTCTTATCAATCATTAGGCATATGCTTGAGAACGCGCAAAAATGGAATGAATGTGCACAAATTCATTTATGCACATGTGCAATATTTACACAAAAAATTTGGTGCCAACAGATCCCACCACTTTTACTTGTCTTGTGCTTGAGCCAACTGCCTCATGGAAGGACAATTTCAATGGACGAGACTGTGTTTTTGAGTTCCTTCACAAACTCCTTGAATTGATTATCAGGTTCCTCGAGTGTGTTGTATGTTATCCGTCGATCCCATATGGAACATTCATCCTTATACCATCTAGACCGTCCCGTTGAAAATAAATGATTGGGAGTTTCAAGAGATGTCCCCATCGACATTCTATGTATATGATACATATCAACCCTTTTTCATTCACGGTGCATAGCCACCTGCCTTTACTGCTAAACATGCATAATCTTCGAGTTAGATTTTAACATTTACTGTTGATTTCCACCACAATAGCCTCTCCTTCAGGTATCGAATAACAAACATATCACCCTTTTAATGCATGATAAGACTCATACCGTAGAAATTTGATTATGATAGTGATGTCTCCGTGCATGCTCAAGTATTACTCCTCGGGGGTGATGCATATGCTTTCTACGCAACTGCTGTAGGAGTTCATCTTGGTTTAATTGATCACAATGACTCCTAGTAGGATGAAACACCTCTTCATGTGTATCCATCCAATCAATTTCATCCACTAAGAGAATGGGCTTGGCCTTTTTGAATCCAATGGAATCCAATGACTACCCCCTACTTGTTTATTCTTGTGGGGTTCTTCTATTTTCTAAATGGGGTTAAGTGTGATTAAACGAGAAGACATTCATTCTTTTTCCATGTATGGTGTAGCGAGACCCATTCTTCACGCACATAACCTATTTACATGCCTCATAGAAAATCGAGGAAGCAGGGGAACAAAATTCTTTCAGGCCAACATACATGGGGCCTTTAGATAGCATGTCCCATGTTGCTTCTTTCCTATCCATCACCATTCATAAGAAAACATGTACCGATGAATATATACATCTGGTCTAAATATTTCCCACATGGATTCCTCCACTACTTCCCAGTCACGGGAAGGGTCTCGATGCGTTGCCCACCATCACACATGTATTACTATGAGAACTATATCCATAACGTGAACCTAGTGGTATTAAAGAATGTGCTGCATCGAGGATATAAACACATCCACCATATCGGATCCATCGTACCAGTAGGGTCCAAATTCTTCCCCATGCGCCTGGATGATGATACACGCACATCTCCTTGTCGAGACTTCATACAGTTTTTGTTTCCACCTTTCTATGGAATATTCATAATCAGTGTCAAAGGGATTCATGATTCTCCAACTTAGCTCTCCATCTGTGGTGGGATTGATATATTCTCCCTATGGACAATGATCTTATAGATGTTCTCAATAACAAATCTTCACCCATCCTCATCCATCGACTCATTTTATATGTCCCCTTCATTAGGATCTATAGGCGTGATCACGTGCAGGGTGTTTGTGTCAAATGGCATCTGCCATTTCTTCAAATTCAACACTGCATTATTGTAGAAATCCCAATCAATGCTAAGTAGTGAAGGGTAGGGATCATATTCATCCATAATATCTATGGCTTCAAATTAAGCCTTCATCTTCAGGACTTCTATATTAACCTCAAATTTCTCTAGTTGGCCTATAAGGTAAATCTTGTATTTATTTTCCAACTGTAGATGGATGGGCGACCAGATCAAATTTGGTTTACCTATCAACTCCCAGGACTTCTTCGACAAAATTTTTACATCGGAACCCAGATCCAACATGACCCCATCCATTTTATAACTCCCAATTTTAGCTACCATATTGAATTATCATCCTGTGCACTTCTACTTAATGATATGACACATATCCATTTCTAGTATGGGGGATGATATAGTTATCTCTATCCCTTATTCTCGCATGTAGATATCTAACATCTATGTCAATTTTTACACAACATTAGGATCATTTGCCAATCTCAAACAAAAATGTAAGAAATTATTTACTTGATCTTCAGTGTATGTCTCGCGACCCAAGTCATGTAATGCTTCTTCACATGAAACACACTTCAAATCCTCAAGGAGATTCTCCTTGATCTCTCTCTTCTCAGCGCATCACAACTCTTCTTGTCCATGCACTTCTTCCAAGGACCTCTGAGTCATATGATGTATCTCTTCATGCACATGAGCTTCCTCCAAAAACCTCAGCATTGCATACTGTAATTCTTCATGAGTGTGAGCCTCTTCCAACACCTTTGTGTCACACATTGAAATTATTCATGAATCTTTGCCTCTCAAGCAACCTTTGTGTCACATGTTGCAACTCTCCTTACACCCTTTCTTATTCGATGGCCCTCTGTGTGTCTCACATAAACTACTTCTACTGATCATAATCAAACTTAGTAGGGGGCTACGCTTCCCTTTTGATATTCTCCTTTGTCCTTTGACATTTTTTTCACCATGCTATAAGTTCATTCCTATCTTCACTCCTCCTCGGGTTAGCACTCAGACCTCCTCATCTTTCTTCTTATTTATGTGCGACTTTGCATGCACCATGTTTCAATGCTTCTTCTTTTCTTCCCACTTCTTTAATAAGTTGAGACAATCCTCTATGACATGCTCGACGTTGTAACAGTGAAATTCAATTTATATACCACCTTTGAATGCATACATCGTATTTAATTTAATCATCAATCCATATTTTGTAAACTTGTGATATGTCATGCATCATATATGCAGGATACAAATTCTTATCTTGCATTAGTTTATCTAATATGATTCTAAGAAAAGGAAATTACATCACTAATCTACAAATTGAAATGATTTTATGAAAATGAAACACACCACACTTCATCCATCATTGAATATTTCTTATTCTATATCCACCATGGCTATAAATCAGGATGTGTTCAAATTGAACTTTTCTACAACAGTGCTCTGTTTGGTATATAAAGAATCCAATGAATGAATATTAAAAGAGGAATAGAATCAAATGAAAACGTAAAACACACCATACTTGCATAAAGGAAAATACTACCATGATCCATTTGGAGTGAGCTCAATTCTCCCAGGAACAAGGCAATGAACTAAGCTCTAATATCATAAACTATATCAAATCATAAAACACAATGAAACTATAAACTTACAATCCATAGGGAATAAATTGTCAAGATGTTTTATTCACTCCATCATAAGTTGGACATATGCTCCAAGATTCCTCCCCTTTAGAATTCATATGACACTCTCTTTTATACATGATCTTGCTTGAAACAAATATCTAAATATAGATCCACTTGAGAATAAGATATTCTCAAATGGTTACAACAAATATCTAAATATAGATCCACTTGAGGATAAGATATTCTAAAATGGCTATAAGAAATATACAAATATAGATCCACTTGAGAATATCCTCAATTGATTGAAACACATATCTAAATATAAATCCAATTGAGGATATAATATTCTCAAGTGATTACAATAATTCATAATTAGTTCCAAGATTCATGCTAACTCTCCACATATTTTGGAATGCCACTACTTATCAAATTCGAAATAAGTCATGCGTGTTACAATAATTTGTTCAAAATATGTTTAAAATAGTTAATAATGGTCTTGGACGGCTCCCTATATCCATGATATATACATGGGATATCTTTAAATCTATAATAAAAATGGATATGCACACACAAACACATAGAAATCTGCCTTCCATTAATTAGAAACATGAAATATATGTTTCGTTGTCTTCACCAAGTGGCTACATGATTGGTGTTGACCAATTTCCTCCTTCGTGGCATGTTGAATCTTCAACACATGGATATACAAATTATCTTCACCATTAATTCAAACTTTCTTCAACATTGTAGCTTGTAGACCCATTTCTATAACAACTTGTTTACACATGAGCCATTATTTCAAAAGTAAATACATAATACACTAATTCTCCCTAGTGTTAATAATAATTCAATGAAACACTAAGAAATGTAATGGAAAAATACTTTGAGCCTATATCCTACACATGAGCATAAAAATGGGATAATATAAGATTCTGGGTAAACAAAGAGGGATTAAAAATGAGGAAAAGAAGATATCAAAAGATGATAATTTTGTGACTCATAAAACAATACCCACAAAGAGCGCATGGTTTGGTACATAACCTTGACACGTGGCCAATTTATCCACATTTAAATAAAGTGGGGGGTTTGCCTCCCCCTCCTCCATATCCTCGTCCACAATCGTGTCCATATCTGACTCTAAGAACTCCTTCATATACACCTCTGTCAACACTGCCACAATCACCACCCTTATGTTCTTATTGCACCCTTAAAACATCGTGGATGAGATCTTGCATTGGATGGAGTAGCTGACAATTGTTGACATCATGACCCACAAACTTACAAAATTCATAGAATGGGGTAGGATGCATCTTCGGATATTTCTCCAACATTGGAAAAGGAGGTGGTACATGGCCCCACTATCTGCAAATATTGCATCATTTCGTCTGAGGTCTAGTTGGAAATAGACTCAACACTCCCATCGCCACATGTTTTCCAAGTACAGGGAAATCGTCTCTATGATACCCCTCATACTGACACATGGTACACCATACATGTTCATGCATGGATTTTTCCTTCACCAAATCTTGTTAATGCATCGTCAGATTGGCTAGTTGGGACTTTTCCTGCACCAATCCTCCTAATGTCTTTGCCCCTACTTGTGTAGCCTCCAAGCGCATTGAGATACCCACTGCCTCTTCTTGAGTTGTCACCTTCTTTTAGGCGAGCGAGACTCATATATGGGGGAGAATGCCCACAATAAACCATTCTCTATGTTGTACGTTCTAGATCTGGAATGTCAGCCTATCCTACAAAAAATTAAACCGTTTGTCATAATCACACATGGTATCTTCTTGTTTATGCTTAATCTCCTTGATATTTATAATACACTGAAATTTTAACTTATGTTTTTGGAATTCCCTAAGCATATATCACTTGATATCTATCAGGGATATCCCCTATCCCATTGACGCACTAGCCTTGTAATTCATGTACCCCATCAAGGCTTTGTCCCTAAACGTGGTCTCCAACTGAATAATATTTGTTTCCTCATCTGTGATCCTCTTCATAGACCATATCACTTAACATGTGTTGTTGGAAATTGTGATGCCATTGATATCAAAGGTAGACATGACTATGAAAATCATGGATATCATTGATATCACAAGAAGGGATAGATTGAGTTTTGTCAGTGATAGGGGGAGACTATGAATGTCTTTGAAAATTGATAATCTTTTGTTTATTCATTTGTCATTGAGGTTAAAGACGTAGACCAAGGACGTCGAACTAGACAAAGGTAGTAGAGAATTCCCCTGTATGATGATGATCCTTTTTGTGTGAAAGATGTCTATGTGTTGTTAAATTTATATAAGTTTCCTTTGTTTACCTTGAAGATGAAGTGAGTCTATGAAAATATAACAGATTGAACTCTAGCTATATAGGTTTAAAGAAGAGTGAAGAATCGACATGATCTAGGAAATGTATTAAGTTTGGGAAATGATGTTTTAGGTCCAGTAAACCAATAAAAGAAATCAGTGATAAGTGACTTATCCCACATGCATAAGGAGAATTGACTTCAATGGATTTATACTATAAAATCAAAATTACATTAGTTGAATGAAAACATATGAGCTATGGAATCTCGTGCAAGGCGTTAAATTTTATGTCGTGGGGCCCAACATACTAGATCAGTGAGATTTTGAAAAATTGAATAAGTATCAAGACAAACATGGATTGTTGCTAGGAAACGACGAATCGGGAGTATGTGAAGAAATAATGAAATGAGTTTGAACTTGTGGGCCCATGGCCCATGATGGAATCCCTAAAATTGACTAAGTATCAAGACATAACATATTTAATGAAGTATGGAAGGTCAGTGAGCATGGTGGAGAAGTATCATAATGTCTCTCGGATTGTGGTGAATTTTAAGAATTTTTCAAAGTATGAGGAATAGGTCGAATGGACGGGTTCGTGTATATAGACAAGTGAATCAGGAAAATTCCTTAGACCTATGGTGAAATGTTAAGAAAAGTTTCTAAGTATGGGTGAAAAATAAGTGCGGTGGAATGTGAAGGTGTATTTTGGAGGCCACAAAAAATTGAATGAAAATTCCTTAGACGTACAGTGAAATTTTTGAAAAGTTTCTAAGTATGGGTGAAAATAAGGGCGGAAGAGCATGAGAGTGTATTTTGAAGGCCGCAAAAGTATGTATAGAAGAAATGATGAAGTAAACAAACAAGCTGATAGATCAATGACTAATATTAAATTAGAGTCCAAATCAGATGATTGTTGAGTATTAGGGTCATGTAGAGAGTTTCGATGGCCAGTGAGAGCAAATATATGGTTGATATTTAATCAAAGGATTGATCAGAAAATTGTTATGCATTGTGGTTCCATGGCGTTTTTTGGTGGAAAAAAATGATCAACAATCAAGATTAAATCCGAAGACAGATCGAACGATGGCTAAGTGTTGAGGCTGCGTTGCATGTTTTGATGGGTAGAGAATGGATCGATGAACAAGATCAATTCAAGGGACCGCATTTGACCACTACTGAGCACAAGGTTCTGTGCCCTGACCAACTCAAAATAGGGAATAAATTTGGGACCAGTTTTGAACGATTTATGAAGTCCAAATTTTAAGGAAGAGCCAAGCAATCTAGAATCGACCTCATGAGAAATATTCTTTAGATTTGTGGAAAAACCTTTGGGTGTATGTTCTGTATAAATAACAATGCTCAAATCCAAGTCAATAGAGATTGTGAGTGTGGATTGTGTGAAGATATTCTCTGAGTCTGAGAGGTTTGATGATGTGAGAGACTGAAAGGAAGATAATATAATTGTCTAAGAGTGAATGGGAGGTGCAAGTTCCAAGGAACCTCTGAAATAAAGAAGATTGTGAACTGAAGGAATGTGTTGTGACAATAGATATAAAGCAATAGCTTCATGCAAGTGAAGGCTTGAGGGAAAGATAATATTTGACATTATTGACAGATTGAGGAGATTTGTGTCTCCAATAGGTTGGTGCCTACATATTTCTAAGTTGGTGCTCAACTAAGGGGATTGACATCTCTTGCAGGTTGGTGCCTACATATTTCTAAGTTGGTGCTCAACTAAGGGGATTGGTGTCTCTTGCATGTTGGTACATACAAATATTTTAGTTGTAGGTTGGTGCCTATAGACAGTGCTAAGTTGGTGCTCAAATAAGGGGATTCATGTCTCCTGCAGGTTGGTTCCTACAAACATAGTTACAATAGGTTGGTGCCTACATGATTTTATAAAATAATTGTTTTTTGGTTTTCTCCCATTTTGGTTTCCACATTAAAACTATGTGTACTGTGGATTTTATTGTTGTGTATTGATCATTAATGATTATAGTTGGTATATTAAAAAATTGATAAATATTGAAAGAAAAGAAAAAGTAGTCTTATACTGATTCACTCGCCCTTTTAGTATAAGTAAGTGTTCCAACAATTGGTATTAGAGCGGGTTCCTTCAAAAATAGTCTAACCACTGGAAGGTGAATCCCTGCAACACAAATGGATAAACAAGAAGGATTTTACACAAAAAAAACTCCATTATTTTATGTATCAAATTATGTGTTATGGAGCATAAGAATGAAAACCTATTTGATTGCACTTGGGATTGACATTTGGAGTGCATTTAAGAATGGTTACACAATCCCAACAACTCCACCTATAGATACAACTAGAAAGAGGCTCAATGACAATAATTCTAAGGCCAAGAATGCAATTATGTGCGATCTGGTAGAATCAATATTTTTCAAAGTCATGCATTTTTGTTCAACAAAAGAGATGTGGGACAAGTTACAAAAAATATATGAAGGGGATGACAAGGTCAAGAAGGTAAAGTTACAAACCCATAGAGGAAAATTTGAGACCCTCAATATGAATGAAGAGGAGAGTATTTCAAACTATTTTCTTTGTGTAGATGTGATTGTCAACACCATCAGAGGATTGGGTGAAGATATTGAAGAAACCATCATTGTGCAAAAAGTTCTTAGATCACTTCCCTCAAGATTTAATCCCAAGATATCTGTCATTGAATAATTAAAGGACCTAGACAAGATGACAATGAATGATTTACATGGAATCCTCATTGCATATGAAATGAGGATAGAACAAGATAAGCCAACAAATATATCAAGGAAGGAAGAAACCTTCAAGGTATTAAAGAAGATAAATACAAAATAATTCAAGATGATCCACAACTCAAATAATGAATCATACACATAAGAAGCTAACTTTGGAATAAATCTCAAGAGGGGGACAAGAAAATACAAAGGTAAGATTCACTTCAAATACTTTAATTATGGAGAAGTAAGACACTTTGATACTAAATGTCCTAATGAAAATAATGGAAATATCAATGTAAAAGAAGATTCTAGTTTCAAAAAGTACAAGAAGTGTAAGACTGAAAAGAGGAGAAAGTTGTATAGAAAAAAAAAATCTATATACCAATGAAGACAACAACCTGTCTAATGATAGTGAAAATGAAACAAAATAAATTCTCTTTATGGGTTTAGAAACACAGACTGATGTCCTAAAAAATAAAAATGAAGACTCAACAGAAGAAGACAATCCCGAGATTGATGCAAAATTAGATCTTGAAGGAGAGTTCATATGTGATCTAAATGAAATAGAGAATATGAGGAACAAGAAATGGCTACAAAATGAGAAGGTAGAGAAGTACATAAAATAAATGCTCGGTATAAAATAAAGTTTTGATGAAACTGAAAAAATGATCATCGACTTAAAAACTCAAGTAGAAGAGGAAAATAGAATTGAATAACTCTTAAGAGCCTAGCTAGAATAAAAAGAAGATATCTGCAACAATTTAGAATTTGAAATATTTTATCCAATAAAGGAGTTGGAAACATCACATACCAACATGAAATTTGAAAGGATCTATATAACCTTGAATGAAATCCTAAACTATCAAAGATCACCATTTGATAAGACTGGTCCTGATTACAATGAAAAGAAGGAAAATGCTAATTAAGAAGCCTCAACCTCTTCATAATAGTCAAGTGAAGAAAGGACCAAGAGTTATGTTGATATAATCAAAAGATATATCAAAGTTGAAGGAAATAAGAAGGAAGAACAAAATGTTCCACAAAATACAAATCTTCCTCACAAGGACATAATTAGGAAGAGTCTCCCATCAAGATGGAATCACACAATCAGACACCAAAATTCTTTCTTTGACTATTTTTGTTCTTGCAATGTTTTTGGTCATAAAACAATAGATTTTATAAAAAATGTGAGAGGTGGTTACATAAGGAACATCAATAGTGATACCCATGGATTCTTAAGGAGAAATTACAACTCATTTTCCCCTTTGTTGAACTACACCATCATATGTTATAAATACAATAATTATGGGCATATATCAAAATTCTACAGAAGTGATTTCAGAGAAAATAAGAAAGAGGAAGCCCCAACAATCATGGAAAGAAATTAGGAACATAAGGAACAAAGAAAGAAAAATCATTGTTAATTCAAGCTGCACTTCATGTAAAAAATAATAAGGATAATTGGTACATTGACAGTGGGTTCTCTAGTCACTTGATAGGAGATAGAACAAAGTTTATCACCTTGAAGAAGAATGAAGGTAGTGTTACCTTTGGAGACAATGGAAGTTCAAAGATAGTTAGAAAGGTCACTCTCAGTCTTTACAATGGAAGAGATAAGGTTGAAAAGGTCCTTTGTGTTGAAAAATTGAAACATAATCTTCTCAATGTAAGCAAGATGTGTGACCAAGGACACACTCTTACTTTTGACTTCCTAGAATGTGAGAACAAAAAATCAAATTCAGGAAAGATAGCTGCAAAAGTAAATAGAACTCCAAGCAATGTATACACTCTTGATTAAATCAATGGAGAAAAAAACTTTATGGGGAAAATAGATGAAATTTGTCTATGGAATAAAAGACTGGTCCATATGAAAATTTACAACTTGATAAAAATCAGTCTCAAACAAGAAGTAAGAGATATGCCAAATATCACAAAACCCTCAAGCACTGTCTGCAAGCAATGACAACATGGAAAACAATCAAGAGTGAGCTTCAAGACAAAGGAATAGGCAACATCCAAGCCATTGGAGATTTTGCATACAGATATCTTTGGACCAAGAAGAACACACACATTGCAAGGAGAAAGTTACTTTATGTTTCTCATTAATGATTGTACAAGAATGAATTAGGTTACCTTTCTTAAAAATAAATCTGAGGCATTTGAAAAATTTAAAGAATTCAAATCTTTAGTTGAGGATGAGACTGATATGAAAATCAAATATTTAAGGTCAGACAATGGATCTAAATTTACAACAAATGAATTTGAAGAATTATGTGAAGCTCATGGAATAAGAAGACAATATTTAGTTGCAAGAAATCCTCAACAAAATGGAGTAGTTGAAAGGAAAAACAAACATGTACAAGAAATGTAATGTCCCCAGCCCCAAGTTGGGCCATACCACACAAAATTTCTCCTCTCTCATACCAATTAATTAACTTATTATGCTCTGCATATGAATGTAAATGGATTCCTAACAAGATATACATTTCAAACATACATATAATAGAAAAATCCACACAACAATAAATAAGAAATACAAGAAGACAATTATCTTTTATGAAAACACTGACTACATGAAAACCTCAGACGTTCCTCCCAGCCATAGATGGTACTACTCATAAAATCTCGGTAGCAGGTCACCCCCAAGTTGAGGCTAGAAACTCCACCAGGGAAGGATTCCTAATCTAGACTAAAATCTAACTAGCATCATAAAACTCATTTCAAGGTGACAATTGTTGCAACTAGCCTACAACCTCTCATTTCCCACATCATGTCCTACCCGAGGAAGTGTTCCCCTTCTTTTCTCAACAATTATTCGACTGATCCACTTCCCTTCCAAGGATTTAACAACAGGTTGGACAAAAAGTCTCTAATCTATATAGCTATTTCCTATTGCACATGGAAACAAATTCCCAACAGTTTTCTCACCTGGAGAGAATGATCATGGGTCAATCATCCCATTTTTTTAGAATGCACATAGGCCTCACAACCTGCCTCTTCTGCTCAAATTACCTACGTTCACTAGTTAATGATCAACTCTTTATCTCCCAAGTATAAGTATGGGTAATTATGGTAGGAAGGTATGCATGACAAGAGTGAATGAGTCTAAGAATTACGGACAATAAATTATTCCCCAAATTTATATTTGCATGTTCCCAAATTGACACTTGTCATGTTGGGAACTACCTTGTCCCCACTTTCCTCCAGTTGGTGATACGTTTCCCCATCATAAGAACTTAGGATAAAATTTCATGTAATTAGACTTTAGGAAACATTAATATGATATTACCTTGGGATTAATCCCCCTTGGCTTAACCCCTCTTCCTATAATATTATCCCCTTCCCTTCTAGTGGAGTTCTATCCCCCCATACTCTTACTTATGACTTGGTTTGTAGCAGTGATGCATTTTTATCAACCAACATCTATCAAACACTTCAAAATATTTGGAAGAAAGTGTTACATCAAACTAGATGATGATGATCTAAGCAAGTTTGACTCAAGAGCAGATGAAGGAATTTTTCTTAGATACTCATTAAGAAGTAAGGCCTATGGATGTTACAAAAAAATACTGAAAAATATTGTTGAAAGCATTAACATCATAATAGATAAAGAAATACCACACAAGAACCAATTGGAAGAAGAATAAATTGATTAGAACAAAGAAGAAGAACAAGAATATGAAGAAGAAGAACAAGAAAATGAAGAAGAAAAAAGAAGAATTAGAACGCCAAGATACACAAACACCATCAAGGTTTGTGCATAAACAATCATCTAGAAACCTTAATTCTTGGTGATAAAAATGCTAAGACTCAAACTAGGAGAAAACAAGAAAGCAATTATGAACATGGAAATCTCTCTTTACTATCCAAAACGAGATTAAATTATTTTCTGAAGCCAGTAATGATAAACATTGGATGAATGCTATGGAATAAGAGTTAAACCAGATTAAGAAAAATAAAACACGAGAACTTGTCCCAAGACATAAAGATAACAATGTGATTGGTACAAAGTGGGTATTCAAAAATAAGTTAAATGAAGATAGAAAAGTAGTAAGAAATAAAGAAAGACTAGTCTGTAAAGGGTATGCTCAAGTAGAAGGTATTGAATTTGAAGAAACCTTTTCTTCTGTTGCAAAACTAGAAGCCATTAGAATGTTTTTGGCATTTGCAAGCTTCAATAATTTTAAGGTGTATCAGGTGGATGTCAAATCAACATTCCTGAATAGAGATTTAGAGGAATAAGTGTATATTGAACAACTTGTATGATTCTTATTGTCAGAAAATGAAGATTATGTTTGCATATTTAAGAAAACACTTTATGGACTAAAGCAAGCTCTCATAACATGGTATTCAAGACTTGAAAAGTACTTACAACAACAAAGTTTCAAAAGAGAAACAACAAAAAGAAATCTTTACATCAAAATAGAAAATGAAAATATGTTAACCATTGTAGTTTATGTGGATGATATCATTTTTGGAAGTAATGTTGATAGAATGAGCCAAAAAATTTCTAGAAGAAATGCAAAAAGAATTTGAGATGTCCATGCTTGGAGAATTGTCATTCTTTCTAGGATTGTGGATTACTCAAACCGACAAAGGAATATTAATTTCTCATACCAAATATATCAAAGCTTTAGTGTTTGTAAGCTAAGTAAATAATATGAATCAAAGGAAGCAATCAAACCTTGTACATATCTATAAAGCCTCGTATATATGACAACTTCAAGTATAGATATTATGCAGGCAGTAGGGTTAGTTGGAAGGTTTCAAGCTGCACCAAATGAAACAAATGTGTAGACAATAAAAAGAATATTCAAATATCTGAAAGGCACAATGGAATTTGTTTTATGGTATCTCACAAGAAAAGACTTTACTCTGACATCTTACACAGATGCATATTGGGAAGGTGGTATGTATGATAGAAAAATAATCAATGGTGGAGCCTTCTTTATGTGAAACAATCTAGTGTCTTGGTTCAACAAGAAGCAATCATCAATTTCCTTACCCACAATAGAAGCATAATACATGTAGAAACATCATGTTGTACACAAGTTCTCTAGAGTAAACAATTGTTGAAGGAAATTCAAGTAGAACATAATCTTCCAATATCAATACTGTGTGACAATACTAGTGCAATAAATATCTCCAAGAATATTTTCATGCATTTGAAGACAAATCAAATTCCCATCAAGAATCATTTATTAAGAGAGAAAGTCACATAAGAGAATGCCAAGTTGGAATATATTGGCACAAAGGAACATGTTGCTAAAATATTTACAAAACCTCTTCCTAGAGAAGTATTTGAGTATCTTAGACAAAAATTTGGGGTGGTATCTATGCCATCCAATCACTAAAATAATACAAGCAGAGCACGAGCTCAGGGGGAGCTGCAAAAATACAAGAAGTTTGTTGGCTACATAGAAGAAAATGAAGAGTACACTGCAAGGGGGAGAATATCCCTTTTCCATTATTGTCAAAGGGGGAGAGTATAGAGAAAGGGGAAGATTTGTAGAAAGAGAGACTTGCAAGAAGAATAGGAGTACCAAAATTACTAAGTGTTTCCATCAATGATAAAGGGGGAGTTTATTGGAAATTGTGTTTTCATTAATGTCAAAGCTAGACATGACTGTGACAATCATGGATGTCACTAATATCATGGGAAGGGGGAGACTAACTTTTTTAAATGATAGGGGGATACTATGAATGTGTTTGCAAATTGATAAGCACTTATTTATTTAGTTTTCCTTGAGGTTAAAGAAGCAGATCAAGGAAGTCAAACCAGACAAAGGAAGTAGAGAATTTCCTTGTATGATGATGAGCCTCTGTGTGGGAATGATGACTATGCACTGTTAAATTTTTGTAATTGTTCTTTGTTTACCTTGAAGATGAAGTGACTGTGAGAAAATAAAATAGATTAAACTATGGTTGAATATGTTTAAAGAAGAATGATAACTGGAGGTGATCAAGGAGCAACAAGAAATCCTAGAGCGCAGAGGAATCCTGAGCATGTTTTAAGTTTGGCAAAGGAGGTTTCAGGTCTAGTAAACCAGATCAAAGAAAACATTGATAAACAACTTATCCCACATGCATAAGGAGAAATGACTTCAATGGGTTTATATTTCAAAAGTGTCATTGCATTGGTTGAATGAAAATAGATGAGCTATGGAACCCCTCCCAAGGCATTACATTTTATATTGTGGGGCCCAACATACTGAATCAATGAGATTTTGAAAAAGTGGCAAAGTATCAAGACAAACATGGATTGTTTTAGGGTGGTGGAGAATTAGGAATATGTGAAGAAATAATGAAATGAGAATGAACCCGTGGACCTGCAACCTACAATGGGATCTCAAAAATTCACTAAGTATAAAGACATTGCAGAGTTAATGAAGTATGGCGGGTCGGTGAGAATGGCAGAGAAGTATCATAATGTGTCTAAGAGCGCAGTGAATTATAAAAACTTGTCTAAGTATGAGGAATCAATTGGATGGACGAGGTCGTGGATATAGACAAGTGAATTGGGAAAATGACTTAGACCCACAATGAAATGTTAAGAAAATTTTCTAAGTATGGGTGCAAAATAAGTGTCATGGAATGCAAAGGTGTATTTTGGAGGGATTGGAAGTTTGATGCAAATGTCGTAGACCCACAATGAATTGTTTGAAAATTTTCTAAGTATGGGTGAAAAATAAGGGCGGTGGAATGTGAGAGTGTATTTTGAAGGTCGCAGAAGTATGTATAGAATAAATGATGAAGTAAATCGTCAAGATGACATATTGCTGACTGAGATTGAATATGAGTCTAGATAAAACGGTCCTTGAGTGTCAGGGCCATGACGAGCGTTCTAGTTTCCTGTGATAGCATATATACGGTTGGAATTTAATCCAAGGCCTGATTGGATGACTGTCATGTGTTGTTGTAATACCCATGTTTCCCCTAGTTTGTAAATATAACTATAATTGGCCAAGAGACTATGGTAGACTAAATATGTGTGAATGTTTGATTTGATGAACCTTGTATAAAAGGGTCATTGCATGAATTTTCTGTTATTAATAGAATTTGAATTTGAATATGTGTTGCACAACTGATGTATGGGGGGAAGTTGCCAAGATAGAACATGTATTCTATGAGAGATATGGTGAAGGGAAAACAAGTATGGTTGAGATGACCCTAACTAGACCAATACCTACTGGGTGTAATTGCTCAATAGTCCTCTGGCCCAGAAATGAATTACCAGTCAGACTGGTAGTTGGAAGGCCATCCTCAAGAGTTAATGAGGAGATGGGGTAGGGTACCCATCGGTAAGTCTTCTAGGACTAACAACAAATTGGAATTTGGACCCATGCATCCTTGCTAAGGAAGATACAAAATGAGGTAATTTGGGGACAAAGACAGATTTGCAAGATAACACTGATAAGTATTTTCATACTATGTGTATTATATTGAATGTGATGATGAAATGTCTGTGTTTGTGATTAAGTCTTTCAATATTTTGAGAAGATATTTGATAGGTGCTTTTACTTCTGCAAATTGCTATGTCTTCATGATCTTTGAATTTTCTCAGACTAGCTGCTAGAGAGTCATGGGATGGGAATCTAGAAGAGGGTCGGGGTAGGATTGACTAAAATGTCTAAGTCCTGCCAATCCCTTGAAGTTTACCTTAGCGGGAATGGGCATTTCCCTTTAGTATAACCATCCATATGACCGAGGGCTTATGCCTTTGTTCTTAACCCCTTTCTTGAAAAAGGGATTTTGACTTATGCCTTAAGTTTTCCCAAAGGACCCATGTGACCAGGGCCTAGGAACCATGCACCAGTCTAAAAGGAGCTAGCTCTTTCAAATCCAGGACTTTGGGACTTGTGATTGCACAATCCTTGAAAATATTTGAAGGCCGGAGTTGTGAATCGAAAAGGGTCATCGATCTAGGGATTCAGTATAAATCACTCTCATCCATTAGATTAGACGTAGAAAGGGAAGTGTTAAGCACTTTGACAAAATGCTACTTTGAGAGAATAGGAATGGTCTAACGCTGAAACTACCAAATGTCAGAGTCACAGAGTTAATATGGACCATTGAAACTGGAGGGTCACGTGTCCACAGATCCATGGTTATCTGGGAGTCTGAGTATTTAGTGATTTAGAGACGTGCGAGTTTTCCCTAAAGGTATGCAAGTCAGAGTAAACCCTAGTTGTAGATGCTAGGTACAGATGGCAATAGATCCGACAATGTATGGAAGGAAAGCTGGGAGATACATGTCGAACTCTCGAATGTCGAACTACTGAAGTGACGAGGATTGTTGGATGAACGGGTACGTGGGAAGTGATCCCGTGGTCTGGAGATTTCATACTCTAGAGGAATTTCGCCAAGGGTTTTCAAGGAGTGAAAATCGCCGAAGTTGCGAATGCTGAAATAAATCTTGGTTGTTGATAGGAAGAGGATGCATGGCACCAGATCCAAGAGTTCGGAGACTTATCTCTTTGGGGGATTTTTTGTTGAGAGGATTCAGTAAATTATGAAACCAGAGCTGTGAAGTAATGAGAACTGTAGATCTATGGATCTACATGGCATATTATAGACTGTTATATTGAAGGACTGAGAAGTTATCAGTATGTGATGACATGGCTTGATGACATCATTTGATGTGACGTGGAACCGCATTACGCATGTCACGTGTCACCTAGTTTTGGAAGATTCAAATACCCATTGTGCATGTTAGAGTGTGACACATGTCACCCCCTATCGAGGACATATATCACCCCTTGAAATTCTCCGCGCGTCAGCTACTAGTTCGTTCCCTCTAGGTCAACGTGGTTGGTGGCGTAATTGGGACTCCGGGAGTTTGGATAACTTTGATGTTCGAAATATTTAGGGTGTAGTACCATATATCAATGTTCAACATAAATCACCGATCACCAAAGGACCAAATCCATGTGGCGAGTGTTATCACTTTGTAAATTTGTTTGGCTAAAATAATAAATGACAGAGGTAACCTACAAACCAACTTTAAGACTAGAAATAAGCCTTTCCAATCTAAAGAGGGCTCTCTTTGAGACTTAGTCTCTAATAGATAATGATGTCGAATTGTCCTCTAGATTTGTGTGTTTGTGAAATGTTTCTGGTTTCGCTAGCAAGGAAATACAAAACTTTGGGCTATGGAGTCAACCTCCTGAAAGCAAGAGGAATCAATGACTTGGTAAATGAAAATTTAGAGGACAAAGGCTAAGCAGGAAATGGCCTCTTAGTTCAAATGTCATTGTGTGTGGTGAAAGAAAAAGTACATAAAGCAACACAAAGCACCATTAAAGATGAATTCTAACTTTTTTTTTTTTTTTTTTTTATGTCTGGAGGAATCAACAACTAGTTGGGCACGTGCTCGCATTTCATGTGGCTGTGTTATCCAACCGCTGCCACTATAGCCTCTAGGTGTGCCCACGATGCCCCTTACACAATACACAAGGTAAGTCGGGGGGAGTTGAACTCGAAACCTCATGGAACTTCATTTTCACGGCACTTGCCAATTGAGCTGCCCCCCCCGGGGGCAAGATGAATTCTAACTTACTTAGAAGAAAACACAGAGTTTAAATGGAAAAGTCTAAAGCATCGTGCGATGAATTTTAGGCCTATTAAACGTTCCAATTTAAACAAAAGGAAAGGCATGAATATACAGAAAACAAGTACATACATAGATAGGGTCACAATATATCAAACCAACACCAATAGAATATTTTTGTCAAAGCCTCAAGACTTCTACATTATATTTAGATCGGGTTCAAATATTACATTCAATAGTATCTTGTCTACACTACTTTGCCAACCTGAATTACATTGAAAAGATAGAATATATAGAAAAA
Organism: Picea engelmannii; assembly: GCA_009831015.1. Lineage (NCBI taxonomy): Eukaryota > Viridiplantae > Streptophyta > Pinopsida > Pinales > Pinaceae > Picea > Picea engelmannii. The sequence continues at coordinate 302,795 of ML794973.1, read as the reverse complement.
ATTGCGCCCCTTGGGATGCTATGCCTCAAACTACTTCTCCCAGAATTTCGTTTACAGTTGCTCCCTACGAGATGACCTTTCGAATAGAGTTTACTAAAAATGGAAACCCGACTGCACCCAATCATGTCATAACTGACATATTCTTCTTGATCATTTGGTCATGATTAAGATTCGATCATCAATTTGTGATGCATTGATGTTTCTCTTTTGTGGGGTGCTTGAATGATCGAGTGCACTGTTAGAAACCCTACCACCTAGTGTAACGGGATCTGGTTGTTTCCATGTGATCACTGGTTGTAGTATGCATGTGGTGAGTTGGTGGGGTGGATGTCTCATGGCTATTGATCATGTGCTCCAGGTGGAAACGACGACCGGGGGATCACGCAACTCCTCCAAAATTGTCATGCGTTTCACTTACACTTGTCATCCTCAATAGGTGGGTTTACAACATTTTCACGATGAATATTCACCACGTGGGTGCCCTGTCAGACTTCTTGTTTCTTGGGAGGAAACATGACATGCGGGGAGAAAGATTTTGTGCCATGTTCAAAAATAAAAAATGGGTTCATGTCAATCATGCCTCTGGCCTTGCCTGCAACCTTAATACTTTGAGTGTTTTCCTAAGAGACTAGTTTTGCCTGTTTAGATTCTTCACTTGTCTCCACAAGACCACATTCCCTTTCAGCTTCGCTTGAGCGTTGGCAAGAGCCACGTGTACATTATCCATGGCCAATCGAAATTCCTTGAAGTGCTCTGTGACTCTTCGCTTTGACATGCTTTGTTCCTCATGCAATTGAATGATTACCTCTTGTGCCTCTTTGAGTTGTATGTTTAAACAATTTTCATTCTCTTCTCGGCCCTGCGATGTTGTCTCTTCAACAGTCCTTTTTGCCAACTGTTTTCTCAATTATCTGTTCTCCTTGAAAAATTCGACAATAGCAAGCCACACTTGCTTCAACTACTATGACGACTCCTGAACCTCTACGTTCTTAGTGCTCGACCTTCTTCATCTTTCACTAACTCCCCTACTTGAACCTTCAATAGGTTCTAGCCAAACAACGTTCATGAGTAACTTCTTAGCAGCGGACTAGGTTCGCAGTTCACTAGGAGCTTGGGTCTCCTCGGGCTTCTTGATCAACCTCGACCTGCCCCTTTTTCAGGGTGCTAGCTATTGGAATGATGAGTCTTTTGTTGTCTTTCCTTTTCCTGTGGCCTCTTCCATTCTTTCCCCTGTGCTGTGAAATGTTGTTTCCCCCCCAGATAGAGGGAAATCTCCTTCGGGGTCCCTGGGGATGTCGACTGAAATTAGAAATGAATCCCGATATTTTTCCAGCCGTCTCAATTCCTTGACTACCAACAACTTGATCAATGACAGATATAATAATTTCTTCCTTGGTTGGTCAGCTTCATCCTGGATGTTGTCTGCCATCCTTTCTAGGCTTCGACACAAGAAGAAAGGCAAGTTCAAAGGATTTTTCCCTGTGAAGTGCATCAACATCTTGATGTGATATGGGTATACTCTGTCAAACCTTCTCTCACAGGTGGAATACCTTCTAATCACCTTTAGGATATTTTGGAAAGGATATCGAAGATATCGGCTTAGAACACCCACTCTGATTTTCCCATTCATGAAGTTTGGCTTGATAACGTCTTCATAGCATAATATGTCTACAGGCATGCATTTAGACCACTTTTCACCGTGCGGAGGGATATCCATCGCAATTGATAGAGTTTCCTCCGTCACCTGTGTTATCACACTAAGTTGCCTTGAGTCTTTTACCCCTTAGTTTTAATTTTTTTGTTCTTTAGACTTCAAATTTTCTTTATTTTCTTACTATGATTTACTTAGGTTAGCCTGAACAAATAAAGGCTTGAGTGTTGGCTCATTTTTTGGCGCCTAGGTTCATTTTATGGATTATGGTTTTGACTCGCCTCATGAATTGACACCAAGCCTAACCCATCCCATGACCTACATGACTTGACATGTCACTCTTTTCACTCATACCTTTATATCCTTGCCATGTTGTCCCTATGTTCGATTAAAGGTGGTCAAATCATCCTTTTGAAAAAGAGCACTGCCAACTCACTAGGAGTTTCCGTAGTGCACTCCTTGTTCTTTATTCCTTGCCATGATTTGTCATAATTTCACTGAGGTCATGTTCTACCTTACTTTCAGCACCATGGTTCGTTAAAATATGTATTCAAAGATTTGGTTTTAATGAGTTTTCTAATGATTCCAAAGATTTGAATGTTCTCAAACTCGACATTGCTGAAACTGCTAGTTCGGACTAGTTGTAGACAACGCTACAGGATCAACTGCTGAGGTGGATTTGGAAGCTGAGGTGGTTGTGGTAATCTCCTAACCAGTTGCAGAACCTCAAATTGTCATTACTCCTCCAGGTATTCATTGAGCTCCCTCCATTTCATAGCAAATTCTTGTGATAATTTTTGCCTAAGTTTTGGTAGTGACTGTTTCTGCAAATTGCTCCCTCCTTCATCCCTATGCATCCATATTTTCCCTCTCATATACTTGCAGCCATTGTCACCTTGTTTTCAGTTATCAAGACACTAATTCATCCTACTCCTGAGTGTTGAGTTCCCATGCAAACACTTATTCCTTGTGTGCATACTACACTACCAAAAAATGATGTTGAAACCTCGCTATATTTCCTCTGTTTTCTCTACTATTTGGATTGGAGTGTTATTTGCCAGGTATTCAAAGACCATTGCAACAATTTTCCTTTCACTATATTATCATTCTTCAATTTGAGATCTACAGACAGTAAGGGGAGGGGAAATTACATTTCTTTCCTTTCAAAAAATCATCAAGACAATGTTCTATCAAAACAAGGTGAGTTAGAGGAGGATCGTAGGAAAGAGCAACCATTATTCACTATCATTCTCCCATTGAAGTCTTCCTCCATTTTCTCCCAAAAAAATTCATTGCACCATAGCCTTTGATCCCTCGTCTTGACCGATGGAGACACCTTAGAAGAAGAAATCTCACAAAGGAGGAACTGTGGTCAGAACTGAACCCTCAGACATGCACCTATTTGATGCAGAGCCAATGGTTAGGAAATTTTTTCAAAGGGTGGGCTGCCTCTCTTTTTTCCAAAACATGCATAGGGGACATCCTGAAGTGGCAAGGCAATTTGCCTTACATTTTGATGGCCTTAAGACTAAGTTAGAAGATCTGGAGTTTGAGGTGTAAGGTTTGTCTGGAAGAATCAAGATGAAGGATATTATGGATATGTATAGAAACACCCTTGATTTAGCAAGATTTTCAACAAGAAGATCCCAACCTCTTCATAAGAAAATCAATAACCTCTATAGGAAAAACAAAGGCTTTTAGTCTCAAAATAGAAAACTCAAGGCATAACTACAACACTTCAAGGATGAAGTGGCCCAGAGGAATTTGAATGTGTTGGTTGAAGTTGCCATTGAAAGAGAGGAACCAATAGTGAAGAAAAGCACACCTGCAGTCAAGAAGCCTGTCACTACAAAAGGAAACATGCTATTATGTTAGAAGGAATCCCTCCTTCCACAAGGAGGAGTGCTAGGTTGATGAAATGATTGGGGGGATATAAGCTCCATTTTTGAGAATGGCCTCTTTTTGCAAGAGTAAGTGATCAAGTATGAATAATTTTTTCTACCTATACATGCATCTACAGGCTTCTAACCTATCATCTCAAGGTTCTTATTTAGTCTCATCATAAAGAAGAGCACAAACATTTCATAGCGCCATGGAACTACATAATTATCTATATAACATGTCCTGCCATTCTTCTACCTAAAGTGCTACGAAAGATCCTAGTCGAAGTACACAGGAGCGCTACCAACTCTCCTAAGATGAACTTAACAGTGACACTACAAATTCCATAGGGATATATTACAGTGGCACTACCAAATTCATTTTGATGATAGGTGCTACTAATTCAGCAAGACTAGTTCAGTGATGGCACTACCAATTCCACAAATATATACATCCTCGATGCTACAAAATTGCACACAGAGATATAAAGGCTTGACGCTACCAATTCTTCAAGTCTGTTTTGGATCTGTGCTATGAAATGTGTAGAGTATTTTGCAAGGGCACTACAAAAACTCGCTACCCATCGCGCTACTGAATGACGCTACCAACTGGCACCTGGAAGCAAGGGGTTCGAGTTTATCACTCTTTTGGGTGGATGATGATGTGAAGAAGAGATATGTTCATAGGTGGCAACATGATGACAACATACAACCTCTGCAGGTCACTTGGCATGTAAAGGGATGCACATCAATGAAGACAATGTCAGTTAAAGTTTGTTGGATTGGTTGCCAACATGTTTCTTTTTTTATAGCAGTTTGTTAAAAAGTTGTTCGCAAAGGTGTTTGATTGAATAACTGATTTGGAGAATCCTATGGGAGGAAGGCCAACTCACACCTCTAGCTGTTGCCTTCCCTTTTTGTTATAAATATATATTCCAAATGATTTAGAGGGTTTGAATGGTTGAGTTGGGCTCCCTTATTGTAATATTTTTATTAAGCAGACTGGTTCTCTGGTTATGTACTTGACTAATTTTTTATTAATATAAGTCAATTTCTCTTATTCCATCTTGTTGCCTCTTATACTGAATTTTTCATGATTTAATGATTCACATGAGATTTTTATAACTGTATTATGATGAATGTTTGATTATAGTAATGTTATGATGTTCTTCAATGTTCTTTAAACTTTGAATTCATGAAGATCTTGTGTTTGAGTTTTTCCTCCTTAGGAAGCTTGAAGACCTAATATCAATAGAAGACCTATACATTTTCCTCACAACAATATTCCTTCTATTCACTTTTACTCCCATTCACTGACTGAAGTTGATCAAGACCTCAATTGTTTGTGCATGCTAGCCCATATTTCTGATTTAAAAAATTATTATCCCGAGTCTTGTCCATTTGACCTTTTAAACACTCATTTACATTTACACATAATCTGATGGATACTAGGCTTATCCTCTCTGCAATATGAGGGTGATTCCTAGTGCTAACATTCTTAGCGCCGTTGCCAGGGATGGATTGAAGACATTTCCTTGGGTTGAATGACAAATATTACTGATTCTGAAGGTGCATTAGAATTCAATACATTGAATATTGCAACTTGCACTTGGCGACTCCATTGTTTCAGTTGTGGCTCCTAAAGGCAGACACATGAGGTCAACTCCACAACTACCTTTGGCTACACCTGAGGCTGACCTAGAGAAGTTAATCAAGAAGGGAAAATCATCTCAAGATTTTTTTTTTTTCTGTTGTATCAGAGACTTTTGGTCAGTTGCCTGACTCCATTCTTAATACTCCAGTTGTTATATCAAGTATTCCTCCTTTACCTTCTATTGAAGTTTCTAAGAATTTTGATTTTGAAAATTTTCCTTTTGTATACTCCTCTTTTGAGCCAGAATTGAAAGATTTTTTTTTTGAAATCCTTGCCTCTCTTGATATTGTGAAGTGGTTCAGACTTGAAAGTCTTGAATATTTTCCTACCTTAGGTTTTGCTACTCCTCCTCCTATCAAAATTCTTGTAGCCAAAGAGGAGGAAACCTCATCTCCCTTGCAGCCTATACCATCTTCTTCCAAGATTTAGCCTTTTGTTGTGAAAACTGAAATCCCTCTTTCCTACATTACTTTTTCTCCTAAGCCGCACACAGTCAAATCTCCTTCTCCTCCTTTCTCTCCTATAGTTCAAAATCCAATGGCAGGTGCTAATTCTCTTAGAAATAGGATGGATTCCATAGTGGCTTCTAGGTATTCCCCTCTTATATTACACCAACCTATGAATGCTCTCCCTGCTGGAGCTTACCTAAAATACATGTCCAAATTCACAGGAGAAGAAGACATAACTATTGAAGAATATATTGCTGCCTTTTATAGTTATGTAGACAATCTAAACATTGATAATGAGGATGTGTGGATGAGAGTCTTTGTCTAGAGCCTTGATGGTGAGGGTAGGAAATGGTTTAGGGATTTGAATCCTAGATCCATTGCTAGGATTGAATATTTAGATGATGCTTTCCTGAGACAGTGGGGGGATAAGAAATATTTTTTGTATTATCACAAAATTTGGATCCCTAAAGAGAAAATAAGGAGAATATGTTTTTGGCTTCTCCAAGGGGTTCAATAAAATGTACAATAAGATACCTGCTGAGATAAAGTCTACAAAAACCTCTGCCAAGATCACCTATGTCGGTTCTTTTGACCCCGAGTTTTTCCTTCTACTGAGAGAAAGAAGATCTGCCTCCTTAGCTCATATGCAAGATGCAACCTTGGAGGTAGACTATAACATAGTGGCATCTGAAAAACTTAGGGGAAAATATGATAGGCAAAAGAGAAAAAATAGAGCTGAAGCCTCAACCTCTGATTCCTCTATTGTCCATCCTCAAGTTGATGAACTTACTAAATTAGTAAAATCTCTTTCTGCTTAGATGGAGAAGTTAAAACTTGAAGGAAAATAGACCTATAGATATACATAGAATGATGATAACAGAGGTAACTTCATAATACCAAATAATTCTCCTCAGATCCTTCCAAGAGATCCAAGAAATAGAGATAGGAATGATAAAAAAGTTCAAGCTCCTTTACAAAAAAACCTTGTTACTGATGAAGAAGGAGAGGATGAAGAAATTGATCATGAAATCCACTGCCTTGGTGACACCTCCTCATCCCCTCACTTGACCTAATCTGCATATGAGGAATCCCTAATGGATAATCAAATAAATGAATTGAGTAAGGGAGAGAAAACAAAAGAAAATCCTAATAGATATAATATGAGATCCAAAAAAAGAGAGGATAAGACTGATACTTCCGATCAACCCACTAAAACATAAAATTCTACCAAGGATTTGGCAGTTAGCAACAAAGAAAAATATGCACAAATACCTCAAGCTTTGGTTAATAATCCTACCCCAAAAGTTAGATAGATTCTGAAATATCCATCTTCCTTCAGTTTTGAAAGTGAGATTCAAAAAATCAAAATCCTTGTACCTTTTTTGGAGTTGATAAAAAATGAGGAATTAAAAAAGTATCTTTCCAAAATGTTTCATCTTGAACTCTTCTCCAATTCCACTGATGTAGTCAACCTTCAAGATGAAAATCCAGTAGTCATCTTAGGACTATTGATAGAATATAGAGATGATTCATCCCCTCCCTTCTATACATCACTGGACATTCATGACAAGGTGTTGCACAACTTCTCGATGGAATTAAGGGCAACTCACAATCTCATGCCAAAAACAATCATGGATGAACTTGGATTAAAAATCACAAAAACTTACCATGACTTATATTTTTTTGACTCTAGGAAAGTGGAGTGTCTTGGGGTCATCAAATATCTAGTTGTGACCTTGTTTCAGTTGCCCATGAAAAGTGTGGTCATGGATATTGTGTTGGCTGATTTCCCCTCTAAGTTTGGTATGCTCTTGTCAAGATATTGGATAAAAATACTAGGGGGAAACTTGCACATGGACCTTACTTAGGCCACCATTCCTATGTTTGGGGGGGAGCATAGAAGGCTTTACATGGAAGATCAGTTGGCCTACATCATCAGTGATGAATCAACCCCCACCAATCATCCTATTTTTGCAGTTGATACTGATTTAGGATCCAATATATTGAAACTCACTGATGCTCCTGAACCTCCTCTTGAAATCAGAAAACAATCCACTACTTTTTGTGAAGACTCTCATTGAACTACCTCTATTTGGAAGATGTTTTTTTATGGAGCCTCTTGTAAGGAAGGTGTTGGTGCTGGAGTAGTCTCTGTTTCACCTACTCAAGAGACCATATCTTTGTCCTACAAGTTGGAATTTGAAACTACCAACAATGTGTCAAAGTATGAAGCTCTTGTTTTGGGTTTGATGGGTGCCAAAGACATGGGGATTGAAGAGCTATCAGTGTTTGGGGATGTTGAATTAATTGTCCATAAAATAAAAAATCTATATCAAGCTAAGAACCCCATGCTAAGGACTTACATAAATGAAGTTTGTGATCTTGTTGAAAGTTTCTTCTTAGCTTTCAATATCTCATTTATTCCAAGAGAGGAGAAAACCATGGTTGATTCTTTGGTTGTTTCAACAAGTAATTTTAGAGTCCCTTTGCCACATAAACTCAAATATGATGTAGAAGTGAAGTATAGACCCTCTATAACCGACAATGTCAAACATTGGAAGGTCTTTGAGGATGATCTTGAGATTAAAAGATTTCTTGAGACTGTTGATGAGTTTTATGCATTACATATTGATCAAGATCATGATTATGAAAATATCCCTCATGCTGATGTTTTTCTAAATAAAATTGCTAACCATCATATTGTTCAGTTTCCTAGTAACCATATTCCAAAGGGACTAGTTCCTTTGGAGAGATTGTTCGACATAAATGATGTTGCTGTAAAGGTTAAAGGTTCAACTGATGATGCTGATGTGATTGAATACAATGTGGAAACAAAGAAGGATCCAAAATATGTCAAGTTGTCTAGCAACTTGTGAAAGGAACAAAGGGATGAATATGTTGAGTTGTTAAAAGAGTTTGTTGATGCGTTTTCCTAGACATACGAAGATATGAGAACATACGACACAAACATCATTGAACATAAGATCTCTTTGAAAAAAGAGACCAATCCATTTAGGCAGAACCTGAGATAGATAAATCTTATGTTGCTGCCTATTATGGAAAAAGAGGTAAAAAAGATTTTGGATGCAAAGATTATCATTCCTTTGAGATATTCTGAATGGGTGGCCAACTTGTTCCTAGTGAGAAAGAATAATGGAGAAATCAAACTTTGTGTCAATTTCAAAAATTTGAATAGAAGCTCTAAGAAAGATAATTACCCCTGACAAAATATGGAGCACATATTACAAAGGGTGACAGGTGCATCTTGGATGTCTATGATTGATGGATTTCCTGGCTACAATCAAATCTCTATCTTACTTGAATATAGAGGGGAGACAACCTTCACTACTCCTTGGGGTACATTCATGTACGCTAAAATGCCCTTTGGATTGATGAACGCAGGAGTGACCTTTCAGCGAGCCATGGACATTGCCTTTATTGGGGAGAAGGACAAGTTTGTAGTCATTTATTTGGATGAAATAGCAGTGTTCTCACAATTTGATAAAGAACATTATCATTGTTTGAAGAAGGTCTTCTTAAAGTGTAGAAAATTTGGTCTCGCTCTAAATCCTAAAAGTCATTGTTTGCTATGAAGGAGGGGAAATTATTGGGGCACATTGTATCAGCGAAAGAGGTAAGGATTTATTCAAGCAGAGTAAAAGTTATCCAAAACTTGTCTCTCCCTAGATCCAAGAAATAATTTCAGTCTTTCTTGGGGAAAATAAATTTTTTGAGAAGGTTTGTTTCAATTTTTTCTGAATTGGTAAAGTATATTACAACCATGCTGAGGAAATGAAATGAAATCAAATGGAATACTGAGTCTCACAATTCTTTTAATCAATAAAAAAATTCTTTGACTGAAGCACTTGTGCTCATCATCCTTGACTACTCCAAGGATTTTCTGATTTTTTCTTTCACTTCATTTGACACAGTAGCAACTATTTTATTGCAAAAAATGCAGAAGGGTTAGAGAAACCTATGTCCTTTTTCAGCAGGGCATTGAGGGATGCTGAAATAAAATATGACATCATGGAAAGGAAGGACTATTCTTTGGTCAAACCCCTCAAGGATTTCAGAGTATATTTGTTGCATTCAAAAGTAGTTGCATATGTCCCTTTAGCTTCGGTGAAAGAGATACTTATTCAGCCTGACATAGACGGAAGGAGGAGCAAATGGATTGCCAAAATTCTTGAATTTGATTTTGAAATAAAGCCCACCAAATTGGTTAAAGGCCAAGGTTTAGCTAGGTTGTTGGATGAATGGAATTGCAAAGCTATGGGGGTTAATTTCATCAACATTATCTCAGAAAATGAGCAAGCTGAGTTGTCAGATAAAAGTTCTCAAGTCATCCCTCCATTGGAAGAATGAACTTGTTACAAGGACATTATATATTTTCTACAGAAGTTGCAGCCTCCTGATGGCTTGGAGAAAAAAAAGGTAAGATCTTTGAAGCTCAGATCAATCAAATATTGTCTTATTGACCAAGTATTGTATTGGAAATATCCTTTAGGAGTTCTTTTGAAATGTCTATACCCACATGAGGCCCAAAAGATTATGTCTGATTTTCATGACAGTTTATGTGGACGCCATCACTTCTATAGAACCACAACCTATAAGATCCTCAGAGCTGGGTATTTTTGGCCTAGTATTTTTATAGACGTTTGTGCAAAGATTAGAGCTTGTGTCAAGTGTCAAAAGTTTTCTGGAAAGCAACAACTCAAGTCTTTTCCATTGAAACCTGTGGTAGCTTCAAGACCTTTTCAGCAGTGGGGACTAGATATTATTGGGGAAATTCATCCTACTTCAAGTGGTCAACATAGGTAGACTTTGACTTCCACTAGTTAATTTACCAAGTGGATAGAAGCCATGCCCACAAGGAATGCCTCCCACAAGGTAATCATTGGTTTTCTTGAGGAAATTATGGCAAGATTTGGTTGTCCGAGTAGAATTGTTACTGATAATGTTGCATCTTTCAAGGTTGAACCATTAATAAGGTTTTGTGAATAGTATGGGATCACATTGGTTCATTCTACCCCTTACTTTTCCAAGAGAATGGATTGGAAGAGTCCTCTAATAAGAGCCTTATAAATATCATCAAGAGATTGTTAGAAGACAACAACAAAGCATGGGATTCAAAGCATAAATTTTTTTTGTGGGCTGATAGAGTGACAACAAAGAGGTCTCATGGTGTCTCTCCTTTTCATCTTGTGTATGTATTTGAGTCTATATTTCCTTCTTATCTTACCTTGCCTGTGGAAAAATTCTTCCAAGACTACCAAGGAGAACTTGATGATATGATTAGAAGAATACAAAAACTGGTACAAGTCCAACAGACTAGGAGAAACTACTAGACAAAGCATAGGACTATCAACAAAAGATCAAGAAAGCCTTTGACAAGAAGGTAAGCAAAGAAGATTTCTAGCTGGGATATCTAGTGCTCAAGTGGGATGCACCCAAGCAGGAAAAAGGAAAGCACGATAAATTTGAGGCCTTGTGGATTGGTCCCTTCAAAATTTCCAAGGTATTTTCAAATAACACTTATAAGTTGCAGAATTTGGGGGATCCTGCAGTTTTTGGTGGCCCTGTCAATGGTCACTTCCTAAAAAAGTATTTTTCTTAAGCCATGAGTGGATTTACATGTCATTGTAAATATAATTTTTTGTGTTATTTTTTATTGAATAAGTGACCCCATAGCCCTAGGATAAGGCACTGAAAATACTTGTTCTTGGCAGCTCACAGGGAGCATGCCATCCCCCATGGAGCCAATGTTATCACACTAATTTGCCTTGGGTCTTTTACCCCTTAGTTTTAAATTTTTTAGCCTTTAGGCTTCAAATTTACTTTATTTTCTTAGTGTGATTTAGTTGTCTTAGTCTAAACAAATAAAGGCTTGAGTGTTGGCTCTTTTTTTGTCCCTCACATAGATTTTTAGCCTAGGTTCATTTTATGGCTTATGGTTTTGTCTCACCTCATGAATTGACACCAAGCCTAACCCATCCCATGACCTACATGAATTGACATGTCACTCTTTTCACTCATACATTTATATCCTTTCCATGTTGTCCCTATGTCTGATTAAAGGTGGTCAAATCATTCCTTTGAAAAAGAGCGCTGCCAACTCACTAGGAGTTTCCGTAGTGCACTCCTTTTCCTTTATTACTTGCCATGATTCGTCATCATTTCGCTGAGGTTATGTTATAGCTTGTTTTTAGCACCATGGTTTGTTAAAATATGTATTCAAATATTTTGTTTTAATGAGTTTGCTAAGGGTTTCAAAGATTTGAATGTTCTCAAACTTGACACTGCTGAAACTGCTAGTTCAGACCAGTTGCAGACAACGCTATGTGATCAATTGCTAAGGTGGATTTGGAAGCTGAGGTGTTCGTGGTGATCTCCTAACCAGTTGTAGAACCTCAAATTTTCATTACTCCTCCTGGTTTTCTGTGAGCTCCCTCCATTGCATAGCAAATTCTTGTGATAGTTGTTGCCTGAGTTTTGGTAGCGATCGTTTCTGCAAATCACTCCCTCCTTCATCCCTCTCCATCCATATTTTCCCTCTTACAAACTTGCATCCATTGTCACCTGGTTTTTAGTTATCAAGACACCAATTCATCTTTCTCCTGAGTGTTGAGTGCCTGTGCAAACACTTATTTCTTGTGTGCGCACTACGCTACCAAAAAATGCAGCCGAAACCTCGCTATATTTCCCCTGTTTCCTCTACTATTTGGATTGGAGTGTTATTTGACAAGTATTCAAAGAACATTGCAACAATTTTCCTTTCACTATATTATCATTCTTCATTTTGAGATCTACAGACAATAAGGGGAGGGGAAATTGCATTTCTTTCCTTTCAAAAAACCATCAAAACAATGTTCTGTCAAAACAAGGTGAGTTAGAGGAGGATCATAGGAAAGAGAAACCATTATTCACTGTCATTCTCCCATTTAAGTCTAGCTCTGTTTTCTCCCAAAAAACTTCACTGCACCATAGTCTTTGATCCCTCATCTTGACCCATGGAGATAGCTCATAAGAAGAAATTTCACAAGGGAGGAACTGTGGTCAGAACTGAACCCTCAAACATGCACCTATTTGATGTAGAGCCAATGGTTAGGGAAGTTTTTCAAAGGGTGGGATGCCTCTCATTTTTCCAAAACATGCAAAGGGGACATCTTGAAGTGGCAAGGCAATTTGCCTTACATTTTGATGGCCTTAAGACTAAGGTAGGATATCTAGAGTTTGAGGTGTCTGAAGCCTCTATTGTAGCAACCACAGGGATTCCTAACACTGGGGAGAGATGGTTTAAATCCATGACTTTGAATGTTTCCTTTTCCAAGGACTTCCTCAAACCAGATTATCAGACTGACAACTTGTCCAAGGGAGTGCCTAGAAGTCATCTAGTTGAAGATTTTGACAAGATGTTGAAGATCATCCAGAGATACTTTACATGTGGGGGAAGGTTTAATATGTTATACCAGTACCATATAAGGCTTCTGTTTCATTTTACTAGTAGATATTAAGTGAATATCCCTTTCTACTTGTTGAGGAGCATGGGGAAAATTTTTGATAGAGTCCAAGCCAAATCCAAGGCCGTGGACACTAGTGTCTTTCACTCTGGATTGATCAGAATGTTCGTTTTGGAAGAATTGAAGAACATGAACATCCCTTGGGAACAATTCATTGTTTCTACTCACATGAAGTTGGACATAGCTTCAACTCCTTAGTCAAATATGCAAAGTCCTTTGCCTTCTACTAGTGATGCTCCAATAGGAACAAGCAAGAAAATAAAGAGTAAATCCATTGCTCAGGACAAATAGGTTATTAAGGAAGTTGAAGAAACAGAGAGGGAGGCTTATCATTCTCCACAAAGAGACTTTTCACCTCCTCCTACACCAGAATTGGAAGAGGTCCCTTCATATACTAAAGCCACAACCAAGAAGGGAAGAAAATTACATTTCTCTTCACCTTCTCCAACAGCTAGCAAAAAATTCAGGAAGCCCTTTACTAGATCATCAACTCTCAAGGAGGCTATTGAAGCACAAGTCTTACCCAAGGTTTCAATTCTAAAGAAAAAGAAAGATAAGGGAAAAGGCATTGAGAATCCTATTGAGGTGATAGATAGAGCCCCTGCACAACATAAAGATGAAGGTGAATCCATGAATAATTCTGTTGAGGTTATCAACATCAACACCCCACCTAACAATCACACCTTCAAAATATTGATTAGACAACTCAGGGAGGATAGGAAGGAGGTTGCTCGTTTGAAGGCAGAAAGTTTGTCTGAAAGAATTAAGATGAATAAGCTTATGGATATGTATAGAAACACCCTTGATTTAGCAATATTTGCAGTAAGAAGAGCCCAACCTCTCCATAAGAAACTCAAGAAGCTCTATAGTCAAAACAAAGGCTTTCGGTCTCAAAATAGAAAACTGAAGGCATAACTACAACACTTCAAGGATGAAGGGGCCCAAAAGAATTTTAATGTGTTGGTTGAAGCTGCCATTAAAAGAGAGGAACCAATAGTGAAGAAAAGCACACATGCAGTAAAGAAGCCTGTCACTACAAAAGAAAGAAAATGTTGTTGTGTTAGAAGGAATCCCTCCTTCCATAAGGAGGAGTGCTAGGTTGATGAAATGATTGGGAGGATATAAGTTCCATTTTTTAGAATGACCTCTTTTTGCAAGAGTAAGTGATCAAGGATGAATAATTTTTGCCACCTATATAGGCATCTATAGGCTTCTAACCTATCAACTCAAGGTTCTTATTTAGTTTCATCGTACAAAAGAGCATAGGCATTCCATAGTGCCATGGCGCTGCAGAATTATCTATATAGCATGTCCTGCCATTCTTCTACCTAAAGTGTTACAAAATCTCCTAGTCTAAGTACATAGGAGCGCTACCAACTCTCCTAAGCTGAACTTAATAGTGGCACTACAAATTCCGCAGGGATATATTACAATGGAACTACCAAATTTGTTTTTATGATGGGCACTACCAATTCTATAAGACCAGTTCAGTGATGGCGCTACCAATTCTGTAGAGATATACAGGCTCGGTGCTACTAATTCTGCAGAGATATACAGGCTCGATGCTACCAAATTTCACACAGAGATACACAGGCTTGGCGCTACCAAATTGCACACAAAGATATACAGGATCAATGCTACCAATTCTACAGGCCTGTTTTGGATTTGTGCTACGAAATGTGCAGATTATTTTGCAAGGGTGCTACAAAAACTCGCTATCCAATGTGCTACTGAATGATGCTACCAACTGGCACCTGGAATCAATGGGTTTGAGTTTATCAGTCTTTTGGGTGGCTGATGATGTGGAGAAGATCTAATATCATAGGTGGCAACATGATGACAACATACAACCTCTACAGGATGGTTGGCATGGAAAGGGATGCGTATCAATGAAGATAATGTCAGTTAAAGTTTGTTGGATTGGTTGCCAACATGTTTCCTTTTTTATATAAGTTTGTTAAAAAGATTTTAGAACATGTGTTTGATTGAATAACTGATTTGGATAATCCTATGGGAGGAAGGCCAACTCACACCTCTAGTTGTTGCCTTCCCTTTTTGTTATAAATAGATATTCCAAATGATTTAGAGGGTTCGAAAGGTTGAGATGGGCTCCCTTATTGTAATATTTTGATTAAGAAGACTGGTTCTTTGGTTATGTACTTGACTTGAGATTTTTTTATTAATATAAGTTAGTTTCTCTTATTCCATCTTGTTTCCTCTTATACTAAAGTTTTCATGATTGCATAATTCACATGAGATTTTTATAGTTGTATTATGATGAATGTTTTATTATAGTACTGTTATGATGTTCTTTAGTGTTCTTTAAACTTTGAATTCAAGAAGATCTTGTGTTTGAGTTTTTCCTCCTTAGGTTGCTTGAAGATCTAATGTCAATAGAAAACCTCTACATTTTCCTCACCAAAATCTTCCTTCTATTCAATTTTACTCCCATTCACCGAATGAAGTTGATCAAGACCTCAATTTTTTGTGCATGCTAGCCCAGATTTATGAGTTAAAGCATTATTATCTGAGTCTTGTCCATTTGAACTTTTAAACACTCATTTACATTTACACATAATTTGATGGGTACTGGACTTATCCTCTCAGCAATATGAGGGTGATTCCTAGTGCTAACAACCCGGAATGCGATTCTCGCATTGCTCGCGTGAAACCCATTAAACCTGAGAGAGAACTATTCAAACAACTTCACTTTGTGTCCTTTGATATTCTCACAACAACGCATACATCCGAATTATTCAAAAGATTCCCTGATATTCAGATCTTCGTTGATTAACACTAGATCCTGAGGCTCAAACCTCAAGGCCCTACCACTTCACGCCTTCTTTCTTATGCCTTGGGATCTTGTCATGATGCAAATGTGTATTTTTTTTCGCACGCATGGTAATGAACGATGACACCCTCTCTGCGTGGAAAATAAGAATGATTTAATTCTCAGAGACCTGTTGGAAAGGTAGTGACAAAAAATTTGCGTGACAAGAAAAATCCACTCTGGGAGTCCATTGTGCAGCTGCCAGGTGCTATGAAAACTTTCGGTGCATAAGGAGATCGACGATGTGATAAAGAGAAATGGTAGGATCGTCGTAGTAGGGAAGCGTGACAAAAAATTCTGGAATGGTGGCAAGGTACTAAGATACTTGTCGTAGGACAAAGAATTTAGACGCAGAAAGAAATTCAGTGCAATAGGAAGAAACTCCGAAGAAGAGAGGTTGATTGTGAGAAAAATTGTCATCTGACGCACTAGCTCACAATGAACAAAAACAAGCTTCAAACAATCACCGAAAACTAAGGATACACGTCAACTTGAATGAAAAAACTCACAATACAAACGATGGAAATTGACCTTCCCACAATGATAGGACCCAAGACTTGTAGAAAAAACCACATACAACGCACAAATTTGGAAGGTAAAGGAGAAGCATGCAGGGTGACTAGTATTTATACTCGAATGGGCAAGGGATAGAATCATGGTAGAGGATGATAAATCTATGGTGGCGAGAATTATGGAAGCAGGCTAGATATTTTCACAATACATTCACACGACGGGTACACTTTGAAGTGTGCAAAGTACATATGATAAGGGCTACAGAGTATACATGATATGAGCGTCATGATTTATTAACCTTTATGACTTCATAATTAGGTGATGATGGTCATTATATCCATCGACATGACCTTTATTCCAACAACTTGCCTCGACCTATGGAACGTAAATTCCCTCTTTCTGACAAGACTCGATATTTTGTGAAAGGGACCTTTACAAGTTGCACATGACTAATTATGACGCCCTTTCCTGACTCCAAGGGCCAGACCCACCACTTGTTAATTTCAACCCATTTGTTATTCAGTACCTGATTTCACATGCTTCGACACATGAAATACGACTCATCTAGGACTGACTCTAACTGTAAAAATTACGGTGCTAACTATAATAATTCAGAATGTTTGAGTCTAGGTTGATACAAGAAGTTCCAACGATGATCATTGGTCACTGATCGTCTACAGAACAATGACAACCATCGATCGCCAAAATGCCAAAACATAGGACGTTCAACGCTAAATTATGAACGACAATCATCGAAGGGCTATCACCACGTGGGCTATCAGGGATTAGGAAAAAGGAGAGTTTCACGCCAAATTTCGAGCCCATTTTTAACTGTAGGATCTTGGTGGAGGATGTGGACCATTGATCCCCTCTGTTGTTCGGTGATTTGAGAATTTGACAACACCATTGGAACTCCTGAAGTCCGGGAACTTCCAAAGTGTCGAAACCTTTTTTAACATAGACTCTTAGCTCCCAGTTTTTAGCCCAAGGTCACGAGGAGGACCCCGCTAGCTGGATCAAGCACACAATGAGAGATGTAAACCTTAGGGGAGATTATTAAGAGGGTTTTTCGTAGTAAGGGACTGAAAATGAACCAAGGAAACGCAAAAATTTGATACCCCATCCATAGAAAGGGTATTTAGGGGTTGGGTGTGTTACAAATTGGTATCAGAGCATGGAAAAAAAACTTGGTCTTCTTGGTATCTTTCATGAGTTACATAAAAATGTTATTAGAGAAATTATGGGGTAACACCCTACCTTACCCCCTTCTACTGTTGATAGATGTTTTGGAAGTCTGCATTGTAGGTTGCTAATGTTTCCAAATAAAGAACCGACTTCACCTTGCAATGATATGTGTTGTTCGTGAATTGGTAGATTACTAACTAACATAAAATATTTTATCATCACTCATGCAGTCAATGAACAACAAGAGAACTACAATGTAAAGGATGGTAAAACATCAAGAGTTGGGGGAGAACTCCCACAATAAAGAGGAATAATCTCATTAAAGGAGGGTGGTGGAAACCCCTCCAAATTTGGCCGAAAATGTAAGAAGCCTCATGAAAGAATTACAGAGTTATAAGGCTGATAATGAAAGGCTGATCAAGGAGAAGTAAAAGAAAACATAAATTAATGTAGTCCTACTGAAAAGTCTATCACATATACAAAGGAAACTACAACATGGTCCAACTGCCAGTCATGTGGAAACACATCATACTAAGAAAACTCCAAATCCACATGAGATACAGAAGCATGGTTCTGAAAGTGGCCACACTAGGAAGAGCACCTTGAAGAAGGCCCAACATGGAGCTAAGAGACATTCAATGGAAGATTCCTCTAGAGAGGACACTAACAACTCCAAGGAATATTCTAGTGGCAAAGATAGTTCCCATTCTCAGACAAGAGGAAAGAAGAGGAAACATTCCAAGAGTCGTGACCCTGAAGAATTCAAGAAATCCAAACCACCCACCTTCGATGTAGAGATTAAGAAGGGGGGAGAAGCAGAGGTTTGGATAGTCGGATTGAAGAAGTACTTTAGAGTTCATGACTACTTTGAGAACTTAAAGGCTCAGATAACCATTTTCAACTTTAATGTGAAAGATTCCATTTGGTGGGAAGACCTTAGAAATGTGAAAGGTTGAAGGACTTGTCATGGAAACAATTTGAGAAACACTTAAGGAAGAAGTACCTATTATAAAAGTACTTTGATGGGAAGACCAAGGAGTTCTATGAACTCAAGTTGGGACAACTCACCATAGATGAGTATATCAACAAATTTCTTGAGCTAATGAGGTATGTGCCCTACATGAAGGATGAAAAGGTAAAGATACAACGATTTATTAGTGGCTTACCTCAGTCCTAGCAGTACATAATTGAGTTTGATGAGACAAAGACCTTAGAATATACTATTCGAAAATCAAGGTATTTCTATGAGCAATTCAAGATTAAGACAAAACCCCATGAAGAATGGAAGAAGAAAAACAATTCAGGATTCAAGAAGAAGGGGTTTAAACCCTCGAAATTTATGAACCTTGGTAAGAGCTATAGGATGAGAATTCCTTTTAAAAGTGTGTATCATTTTTTTTTTCCATCGTAGAGTGGAAATAAACCATTCAGAGAAGCTCCAAGTAAGACTGACAACACGAAGAGAGAAACCTTGAAATGTTAGGGTTGTGGAGTGGAACATCTGTTGATGGATTGTTCGCATAGGAAACATAACCCTAGGAGGGTCTACAACATCCAGGAGGATACCATAGTCAATGATGTGGCTAGGATCCTACCACAAATTTACACAGCCTTGGATAATAGACAAGTTGACCACCAAGCTTTAGTGGTGGAGATGAAAGGTACGATTTCCAACCATCATGTTTCCATTTTAATTGACTCTGGTTCTAATTTGAGTTATGGTGCCCCTCAAAATGTTTAGAAATGTAAATTGCAACAAGTTAAACATGTTAAATCATGCTTGGTACAACTAGCCACTAGAACCAAAAGAAAAGTAACATAGGTCATACCAATATGCCCATTTTTCATGAGTGGGTTTCCCACCCAAGCAAACCTAAACATACTTCCTCTAGTATCTTATGACCTATTGATTGGCATGGACTGGTTGGATTGCCACAAAACCAATTTGGATTGTTACAATAGAACGTTGGAGTGTGAGAAGGAAGAAGGAAGAAGGGTAACCCTACAAGGGATTCAAAATCATGTCTCAATGAGACAAATATCAAAACTCCAAGTGAAGAATTATTGCAGAAAGGGATGTCCCTTGTATGAAATACATGTATTGAACTCTATTGAGAATGACAAACCCAGTCTAGAGAACCATACCATATTGAGAGAATATGGAGATCTATTCCCAAAAGAGGTGCCAGGTCTACCTCCAAGAACAGATATTGATTTTCAATAGAACTTGTACCAGGAGTAGTGCCAATGTCTAGAACACCCTATAGAATGAGTACATCAGAGCTAGTTGAGCTCAAACTACAACTAAAGTATACGTGGGACAAATATTACATTCATCCTAGTGTGTCTCCATGGGGAGCACCAGCCTTGTTTGTGAAAAATAAAGATGGCACACTCAGACTGTGCATAGATTATAGACAACTCAACAAGATGGCCATCAAGAATAAGTATCCCTTTCCAAGGATTGATGACTTGTTTGACCAATTAAGGGGTGGTACCATCTTCTCCAATATTGAATTGAGGTCTAGATACCATTAGGTCCGAATTAAAGATGAAGACATCCACAAGACAACCTTTAGGACAAGATATGGCCACTATGAATTTGTGGTGGTGCCATTTGGGCTTACCAATGCACTAGCCACTTTTATGTGCTTAATAAATAACGTATTCAGAAAGTTCTTGGATAGATTTGTGTTGGTTTTCATTGATGATATCCTAATCTATTCCAAGAATAGGGAAGAACATGAAGAACATCTCAAGCTAGTACTCCAATTACTAAGATAACATCAACTCTATGATAAGCTTAGTAAGTGTGACTTTTTCCAGAAACAAGTCCATTACTTAGGCCATGTTATTTATGAGGAAGGAGTGGTAGTTGATCCTGACAAGATTAAAGGCATCATGGATTGTCCTACCCTGAAGGATATATATGATATCAGATCCTTTATGGGCCTGGAAGGATACTATAGGAGATTCATAAAAGGATTCTCCAAGATTGGTTTCCCAATCACCTCCCTTGAGAAAAAAAGGGGTTAAATTCATTTGGACATTAGAATGTGAAGAAAGATTTCAAGAGATGAAATACCTTCTAAAAAATGCGCTTGTACTGAAGATTTCATATCCAAACAAAGAATTCCTTGTGTGTACAAATGCCTGCAAGGAAGGGACCGGAGGACTCCTTATGCAAGAAGGACATGTGATTTTCTATGAGTCTAGAAAATTGAATGAGCATGAAGTCAATTATGTGACCCATGATATGGAATTGGTTTCCATAGTGCATGCCTTAAAAATGTGGAGGAATTACCTCTTGGGTAGAATATTTGTACTTATGACAAACCATAGTGGGTTGAGGTATTTGTTTGACCAACCAAAACTCAATGTGAGACAAGCTAGGTGGATGACTCTCCTTAATGAGTTTGATTTTGAAATCAAACGTACCAAAGGAAATGAGAATAGGGTGGTTGATGCCCTTAGTAGAAGTATGAAAGTAGTTCACTTGGTAGATGCAAGCGCCAATGAATCATACATCAAAGAAAGGGTAAAAAATGCACAAGAAACATATGAATTTTTCAAGACTGTGACATCATACCTAAAGAAAGATCCCACAGGGTTGATGTATGATGGTTATCATATGATTAATGATGACTTGTTGACTTACAAGGGAATATTATATATTCCAAATTGTGATGACTTGAAGAGGTTCATAATGGATGAACTACAAAAAAGACCATATACTGGTCACCCCGATTATTAGAAATTGATCAAAGCCACAAGGAAACTATTCTATTGGCCCAGACTGAAAAAGGACATAGATGATTACTTAGCTAAGTGTCTAGAATGTCAACAAGTCAAGGAAGATCACCAACACCCAACAAAGTTATTGCAGCCCCTACCAATTCATGAATGTAAATGGGAAACCATCTCCATGGATTTCATCACAAGACTACCAAGATCAACCAAACAGAATGATGCCATCATGGTAGTTGTGCAAAAACTGAGAAAGGCTTCTCACTTTATACCCGTCAAGTCAACTTGCAAGGAAATATATATTGCCAACATCTTCATGAAAGAGATATTCAGATTGCATGGCATGCCTAAGGAAATTATATCCGACAAAGATACAAAGTTCACTTCAAACTTTTGGAAATATCTGTTTGTAGTTTTTGAAACAAAATTTCTCTTTAGTACAGCCTATCACCCTCAAACTAATGGGCATACAGAGAGGGTAAACCAAGTATTATAAGACATGTTGAGGATGCATGTAACACATCAACCCAAAAAATGGGAGGACTACCTACCACTGGTATAATTTTCTTACAAAAATGGCTTTCAAGAGTAATTAAAAATGAGTCCTTTTGAAGCCCTCTATGGAAGACAATGCAACATTCCAATCATCTCGAACAAACCAGTAGATAGAGTTACAATCAGGCCATATATGCTATAGGAAATGGAACAACAAGTGATTCAAATCAGGAAAAATATGAAGATAGCCCAGGATAGACAAAAGAGCTATGAAGACATGAAAATGACTCCTAGAGAGTTCAAAGCAGGGGATCATGTGTATCAACAAGTTAGACCCAGGAGAAGCTCCTTGAGTATGGGAGCTTGTGCCAAGATGGCACCTCGGTATTGTGGACCCTTTGAAGTTTTGTATAGAGTGGGACCAGTATCCTATCGCCTCGAACTTCCTCCCATAGTGAAGGCACCTAATGTTTTCCATGTTTCATTATTAAAGAAGTATGTACATGATTCTAATCATATTATTGTCTGGTCTGTGATTTAGGTGGAACCCAAGGGATAATTCCTGCCAGAAACTCAATGCATAATAGATAGGAAGGAAACCACACTCAGGAAAAAAACCATTGCACAGGTCAAGGTCAGTGGAAACATTTTGGCCCAGATGAGGCTACATGGGAAATGAAGGATGACATGAGATAGACATATCCATTTTTGTTTACTTCTCTACATATAGAGCACATCAACAAATAGAACATCGAGGATGATTTTCCTTTAAGGGGGAGGGGATTGTAATACCCATGTTTCCCCCAGTTTGTAAATATAACTATAACTATCCAAGAGACCATGGAGGACTAAATATGTGTGAATGTTTTATTTGATGAACCTTGTATAAAAGGGTAAATGTATGAATTTTCTATTATTAATAGAATTTGAATTTGAATATGTGTTGCACAACTATTGAAAATGGGGAAGCTTCCAAGATAGACCATGGATTCTATAAGAGAGATGGTGAAGGGAAACCAAGTATGGTTGAGATGACCCTCACCAGACCAATACCTACTGGGTGTAATTTCTCAATAGTCCTCTGACCCATAAATGAATTACCAGTCATGATGGTATTTGGAAGGCCATCCTCAAGATTTAATGAGGAGATGGGGTAGGGTACCCATCGGTAAGGATTTCAGGCCTAACCACGAATTGGGATTCAGACCCATACAACCTTGTTGAGGAAGGTAAGAAATGAGGTAATTCAGGGACAAAGACATATATGCAAGATAACAGAGTAGAGAAAATCATACTTCGATTTTGAAGTTGAGAGGAAAAAGCTGAGCAATAAGCTTGATATGGTTGTAAGAAGCCAAGGAAGAGTTTGGATACAAGATGATAAACGAGGCTGATGAGTGACTGAGGAAGTACTCATGAAAACCTCCTAGCTTGGAGTAGAGAAAACTAGTTTCCAAGTTCCTATGGGAGGAGGAGAGTAACCTTCGTTTTTTACTGTTGTGGAGAAAAGATAAATAATATCTCTTAGAGCATCATGGTCTAGCTCGTGGTTGGCCAGTGGTAAATCCGTTAGGAGTGACTGTGCCTATGGTTGGGAGGAAATAGGCACCCCTTTCAAAAATTTCTTCACATTTTTCAGTTTGGATTGTAAGTTTTAAACCTGTGAAGTAAAGCAATGCATATATATTCTTAAGCAATACAGAAATTAATCAATGGCTCATACACAGAATACACAGAGATCTTTACCGGAAACCCTCAACCGGGAAAACCTTTCTTTTTCATTATATTGAATTTCATCATTCGCCATACAATATATACAATGTTTTTTTAGGTATTCCATAGATACCAAAACCCTGATCCCTTAATCCGGGATTAATTTACAAATCAGCTAAAAATAGAAAAATCCGTTAAAAATAGCAAAAACCGCCCCAAAAAGAAAAAATTCCGGGGCGTTGCCCCGAACCCCATCGACACCGGGCTATGCCCGGTGTCGAACGCTGCGCGTAACCAGGGGGGGGCATACTTGCCCCCCCCTGGGACCCCCCTAGGAAGCGCCCGACGCAACGACAAAGCCCTAGTTTGTACGGACCGAAAGACGCAGTTGTCATATCTGACGCACCCACACACACACATGGAAAGAATATAACACATACCCAACATTCTCCCACTTGTTGTTTTCTTTGCATCCAGGGGTCCAGAGGATTATATAGTCAACAATCCAGGGTAGCAATGCCCATTGTTACTCTACACCAAGAGAACTTTTCTGTGCTCACAGATTTTGTCAATGAATCTGCAGCATTCTTCAAAGTGTCAACCTTTTCTAGCAACACATTCTTTTCCTCAACCATGTCTCTCACAAAGTGATATTGAACATCAATATGCTTTGTCTTCGAATGATAAGCTGGGTTCTTTGCCAGGAATATTGCACTCTGACTGTCACAGTCTGATCTCACTGCTTGTTGTACCAACACAATACCTGAACACAATCTTTGTAACCATACTGCTTCCTTGCTTGCATGAGTGGCTTCCATGTATTCAGCTTCTGTAGTTGAGAGTGCCACTACAGCCTGTCTTTTGCTCATCCAACTGATTGCTGCTCCAAATAGGTTAAATACATACCCACTTGTAGATCTTCTGCGATCCAAATCTCCAGCCCAGTCTGCATCAACAAATCCATGTATGTCCACCACTCTGTCCAATCCCGGCCTTCCTTGGTAGCACAATCCATAACTTGTGGTGCCACGAAGATACCTGAAGACCCTCTTTACTGTTGTCCAATGCTCCTTCCCTGGTTTTGACATATACCTGCTCAAAACTCCCACTGCATGTGCAATGTCTAGTCTAGTACAGACCATTGCATACATCAAGCTGCCAAC
>ML794973.1:206917-266998 GCA_009831015.1 Picea engelmannii | reverse complement strand
ATCTGTGAGCACTGAGAAGTTCTCTTGGTGTAGAGGATCCATGGGCATTGTTGCCTTGGATTGTTGACTATGTAACCCTGTAACCCCCTGTGTGCAAAGAAAACAACAAGTGGAAGAATGTTGGGTATGTGTTATATTCTTTGCACGAGTAGTAGTGTCTGATCATCTGTGCCGGGCGCGTAGGGGGGTGCAGGGGTTCGGGGGCAGCACCCCCGAATTTTTTTTTTCGAGACGACATATTACCGTGATGACATATTTCCGGGATGACATATTTCCGGGACCACATGATATTTAGGTGGTTTTTTTGGAACATGGTTTTTTGCCGATGGTTTTCTGTTTTCAGTTAAGGAATTAGGGTTTTGGACTAATCTAGGTCATTGGGTTAGGGTTTTGGATGCCGCTGGCTCCTATATGTATATTGTATTATAAACAATGTAACACAATGTATGAATATAATATATGTTGGTTTTCCCGGTTTGGGTTTCCAGGTGAAAAATCTCTGTGTAATGTTTGTATTTGCCATTGTATCTTTTCTGTTCTTTTCTGAATATCAGTTTGCAGTAGATATTGTACAAGGTTAGAATTTACAGGGGATACTCCATATTCATCTCCTACCTTTGTAGCTCTACTTTGTGCTTCATATTCCTCCAAATTCACAACACTCCACAACAACCAAGGGGTTCAAATTTCATCTCCTAAGCCCCTACTACTACTACTACTTGTATCCTCACTGGACACCCTACTCTCAATGTCGTGCCTCTTTGTGAGTCTATCTTCGTTCGTGATCCTCTATGGCACACTACACTCTTCCACACTTTCTCCTAGTGTGGTCTCCTTTCTCTTCACCCCAGGCATGACCCCTCATAACATGACCCTTTCTATCTTCCTTCCACTCCTCTGTTTTTCTTTCCTTCTTAAATCAACTTTTCTTGTGTATCGATCAACTCTTTATGATCTCCTCTGCTCCTCTAGGTCCATCTCATTCCTCACCTCACTTCAAAAACTTCCTCAATGGATCCAAATCCTTCCTCATTACCCCCCACTTATTTTCACCCACCAACACTAGGGCAATCTACTCATCCATCCTGTTGGGATCCATGCACATCAACCCTTTCTTTATGAACAACATTTTTATCCAGAGTGGGATTTCTTCCAATAATTTTTTCCTAGGACGTTTCGTGAAGTTTCTTTTAGCCTCGTTGAAAGAATCAATGTACTCCACAAAAAATTCAATTATATACCCCTCCTTAACTTGATCAAAATAGAAATCAATAACTCAATTCCACTCTTTGTTCAAATCATTTAGCCTATTGACCACAGATTGATCCCAAACTATCATCGCTAGTGGCATCAAAGAAGCATTAGTGGAAGTATGCATTTTCAACCATTCATACAACAAACATGGAATTTCAATGAAGAAAGTATCATGCATATCACTGTAAGGATACTTACCCTTCCATCACTTCACATTGAATCTAATACATTCAGTTTCCCATTGAGAAAACTCATGTTCCTTCACAGTTAACCAATATTGAATTTCTTCCCATGATGGATACCACCTTATTTATTTCCTTTATCATTGAATACAATACTTTCAGGTCTCGACAATGAAATCATTTGTTGGGTCATTTCATGCTTGCGTGTGTACTTCTTAATGTTGGGGGGTTAAGACTTAGGGTTTGTCTAGATTTTATTAGAAAATCCCCCAAAGCATCAATGTATCAATCCTCAACCAAGGCTAAAGAATCTCTCACCCGAGACACTATAGAATCATAGAGACCATCTAGTCTTGTGTTAGGGATGAAGGTCTAAACAAACAGATACCATCTGGGTTGAAATTCATATAATGCATTGCAAGTTATTTAATTGATGACAAAACATAATGGTAGAAACACATTCATCCAGACACATAATTGACACAACATAAGTTCATAATATCATCAAATTTATTATCATTAGTCACAGGAATACATTAAGCAAATCATATATCGACAACAACAAGGTCCCATATTCCCTCACATAATTCCCCAGCTTTACAATACATTGCTCCATGCACATCCTTTCAGACTTTTCTCATATGACAGACTCATAATTACAACCAAATACATTACAATACTACAAAGGCTCAGAGCGAGCCAATGGACTAGCCCTTGAACAATGAACAACTAGCAGTAAGAGATCATAACTTTTGTATTATGTAATAAGTCTTTCTCTCTCTAAAATTTGGATTGTACACCTAATATGGGTATATGGAATGATAAGGTGTAACTGTCATATAAGATGATGATAGTTACAGAATGTAAAGAGTATCTCTTGTTTCATAAAAGAGATATTTACCAAAGAAGGAATTTTTCCCATTGTATAGATTGATGATACTATTATTTTGGGATATATAAAGAGCATGGGGCACTTTGAGATCATGGTTGTTGTCAAATACATGTGGGACTACTCTACAAATGTGTTTATTATTTTTATTTTTTTAATGCTTGTCATATGGACTACTTCTATGTTCAGTGTTCAAAATGCTTATGTTGTTATGATTTATAATGAGTATAGTGATGATATTACAGGTCTTAACTGCAACTATTTGTGATCATCTCTGGAATTTCATTGTTTTAACATATTGTTGATTGACATGAACTATTTATGCTATCAATAATATTATCTTAAACTATATTCATTTAGCTAGTCTTTCTCATGATCAGGATAGATTAGGATAAAATATAAATAGATTAGAATGGTGGATTTCATTTCTGTTTTAGAGAATTTGATTAGTTCATAAATGGAATTCGTGGAGGAAAATTCATTTTTTTCCATTTATATTAACACTTAGTGGAAACCAATACCACATACTGGTTGGAAGCATTATCCCAAACAATATTAGTTCTAATTGGGACCTGCCATTGAGCGTTTTTCATTGACTTATTGACAGATCATTTTGATCGGTCAACATAAATGACGTTAGAAGGAGGGATTCATTAAAATGAATGTCCAATAGGGAATTGTAGAACCCTACCCATTATGTTTTGTATAAAAACAATTCCCTTCACGACGAGTCTCAATTCATGAACCCTGAGCTAGTACCTGACTCTAACCTGAATTTAGTTCCAACCCTTGCTCAACTTCTTATTCTATAGAGTCCTTCTCAACCAATAAGAGCATTCAAAATTCCTTAGTTTCTCAAAATATATTGTACCTTAACTCATGGTATGAGTTAGAGGACCAACGAGGAACCTTTTTAGTTTCCTCTACCATCGAGAAAAATACATCCTCTGGGGATATCATCCGACGGCAACCATTCAATTGACGTTGCAAAATTAACCATTGGCTCTCCCATTTTCCAACTTTCAAATTCCTTAAGAGGATTGGCTGACTCTCTGTAGATAAACTTTGAATATTTCTTATCTCTCAATGGTGGGAAACCAGCCAGTCCACCTCATTCTCCACCTCAAACCCCCAATGGTCCACCCGAAGAAGAACCTGAAGATGAAACCACAAGAATTCCTCAAATAATAGATGGAGTAAATGAAAATCAACCAAATAATCAACCCTGGATGGCCCAAGACGTTGTTGCAGTACCATAGGTAGTTCATCCCTTACCTAAGAACCTTAAGAAATGTATTCCCAAATTTGACACTGATTAGAAAGATTCAACATAAGACAATGTCAAGAAATTTTTTATGGCAGTGAGACTAATGAATGTTAACATTATGATGTGGTGTACAAAATATTCCCATATACATTTGAAGGTAAAATATCCACCAGGTGTTTTTCTTTAGTAGAAGCTTCAATCACTAGCTGGAATACATTTGAAACTAATTTCATTGAGAACTTTGGAGATGATAATTTCCCAATAGTACTTGTTTTAGAACTTTCTAGGACAAATATGGATGCAAAATAAAATCCCTGTTGCTTCAAAACCTGCTAAGGATGTGTCAGTATAATTTTATACCTCAACACTCTCAATTTCAATGGATATGTTTGTAAAAAGAGATGAAAAGGGAACCTTGGAATATATATTCAAAGCGACTATCAAAGTTGAAAAATACATGTTAGTATTTAAATGCAATCCTATAAAAGAATCACAAAAGGATAAGTCTAATACCAAGACCAAAGTGCCAACAAAAAACCCCCCCAAAGACAAGAAAGATCAAGATTCCATGTACATGGAAAGTATTCAAAGGATTGTCAAGGAGATCTCCAATGAGATCATTTATATGAAGAAGAATGTTGGGGAAGATACTTCAAACCCTAAAAAATACTTCAAGTTTCCCCCTATGAAAATTACCCCTCCTACAACCAAGACTAACCCATCCACTGTGCTTATTAATGTGAAGGAATTCCTAAAAGTGTTTAAAGCATGGGCCTCTACTAGTGAGACATCCACTGATGAGAAGGAGGAAGACGGGGAAGAAGAGACAAATCAACAAGACCAATATGAAGATACAAAAGAAACATCAGGACTAAGATTCAATTCTTTTTGGGATATCTCATATAACTTATTGAGGGAAGAAGAAGAAGAATATGTTGAAGAAATTCACATGTCTCGAAACATTGTTACCACAAGAAGTAAAATCAAGGAATCCTCATCAGATTCCCTGTCTACTTCTAAACCTTCCAAGACATCATCTATTGCTCAAAAACCATATCCCAATGGTAAACACTCTTTACCTTCTCCTATTCTCTCTAAACTGGATTATGATGTTCTTGAAGACCTGAAAAAGAAAAAGGAAAAAAGTTATCTTTTTGAGCTTATAAATCTTCCACAAATTAAGAAAATTATATTAACAATTTACAGGGATCATCTTCAATCAAAACCCAAGAGGCTAATGTGGGGGGAAGAAAAGGAAAACAAGAATATGTTCAAAGTACAAGAACTGAAAAGAGAACCCCCAAAGAAGCAATCTGTTGTTAGTGCCTCTTTAATAGGAAAAAGGTCAAATTCTACTGCTCCATTCTTATTAAACTTTGAATTTTTCAACATGTTGGACACATGAGATAAGATAAGTGTGTAGTAAATTTTATTCATCAATATGATACATATATAAATACATAGTCTTGATCTTTATATTCATATTCCAAGGTCTCTTGGACTCACAATGATCGTTACACTATCACTTGAGCTTTAAAATTCCTACGTAAGTGGAAAATACCATAACCCTAGTAGATTAGGTTTCCAAAATTCCCCCCCTTAATCCAAAGGGGTGTATGTGGGTCCAAGGTGAGAGATGATATCTGAAAGTGAGAATTTGAAATATGGAAGTGTGTAGTTGTTTATGGTTGAATGTGCTCTCTGAATTTGGTGGTTTTGGGATGACCACAAACCGAATGTATAATAGAAGATGATGTCTTCTACTAAATGGAGGTGGTGGTTTAAGGAACACCACAAACCAATATGGTGGTTTAAGGATGACCACAAACTCTGAAACTTGGCTTTAGGCTCAATGGTTCCTAGAAAATTTCCTAAGTTAGCTATAAGTTGAGTTGATGTCTTATACTATTGGAAGTGATCTCAAATGTTGTTTTAAATATGACCATAATCTATTGTCTATAATAATATGAAGGTATTCTATTAAGTGGTGGTTTAAGGAAAACGAAAAACCTTTGGCTAGCATAAGTTATACGTATTCTACTAAGTGTTGGACTAAGAAAAACCAAAAAAGAATCACACTCGCTTGTTACTGCTCAATTGATAAGACTTAAAAAATTGAAGCCTAATAGTCAATCGTTGTTGTTTTCCCCCCTCTATCAGATACAAGGTGAAAATATGCAAATATATCCACTACAAGATGTGTCAATACTGGAGAGTGAATTTGTCGGTATGATTGACATATCTTCTTGGTTATTGATGACCATCACCAAGAATTCATCCACCCATAGTGGTTCTTTACTATTGTAGTTGTCTTGCGTTTGGCACACCTATTTAAAGTATGATTGTGATTTCCGCAATTCTATTAAGGATGAAAATTGAAACATTGATATTCCATGTGCCCAACTCATTGACAATGTTGGTGTATTGGAATCTTCTCTTGAATTGGAACAGGTAAATGTGAACCTTATTTTAGTAGTCCAACACTCTTGAAATGGATTGACTTGGTATACTCCAAAATATGAAAGGTGACTTCCTTTTCATATCCAAGACCCATTATGTGCTTTTTTGCCTAATGTCTTCCTAAGGTTTGATGATTGACTTGGAGAGAGGAAGTTGAACTTTATCTAGACTTGAATCTGGAGATGGTTCATTGAGTTGCTTCTATACTTGTTGTTGGTATGAATAAGCATAATCATATTTGAAAAGATGGTTATGAAAAAGGACAAGTTCATAATGTTTTCAAAGATTATTTCACTCAAGTGCATCATGAAGAATTCGATTTTGAGTTTGTAGTAGTGCTACTTTGGCTTGGGAAACTTGCAAGCAAGTTACAATAAAATTGGATGTTTCTTTGTAAGTGGTGATTGTATTGTCCATAGAGGAGAAGATTAGAATGTAAATGTGTTGAAATTGCACATAATAGATCTAGATAAACAATTATACACACATTTGCAGAGAGAAAAGGATAAAGAAGAAGAAGGAGAGAAAGAATGAAAGAATTCTCATTAACTGTTGTGAATAATGAAGAATTTACACATGATATACTTTGTATAACTCAATGAGTACACACTGGAGGAGAACCAATGTGCCATAGTGGTGGTCTAGAGTGATATGGACACACACTAACAATTATGGTAGTGAACTGCCACCTAGTCTAGTCTCTCAGGCAGTTACGGGAGTGAACTACCACCTAGTCTAGTCTCTCAGGTAGTTACAGGAGTGAACTGCCACCTAATTGAGTTAACTAGTCAACTAGTCTTCAATTAACTGACTGAACAAATCGTAGTGAGAATTTAATTTAGGGAATCAAGGGTAATGTGCCAGTCATGTGATGATACCAAGGCAAGGTCGAATTAGCATGGTGATGATCCCAATGTTGCATGGTGGCAAAACCAATGCAGTATCTAAACTCAACTCAACTAGTCAAACTGAAGTGTCAACTGAAAGAGAATATTCTCCAAGTGGAATATTCTCCCCTAAAATATAGGAGATTGGATAATGACTAATTATGACTAATAAACAAGGAAAAACCTTAGGAAAAAGAAATCCTAGGTGTGTGTGAAGTAAATCCAACACCCCACCTAAACATCACTATGGTGAAAATAAAGAATGGGTCCCGATGATGAGGCCATGTTAGGTACCCAAATACAAAAGATACACTAAAATAAAGTGAGGAAAGAGGAAAAACCTCATGGGAAAACCCCCCCTCAAGGTATAATGTATGTAGAAATAAGAACTATAGTTGCTAGGAAACTCTGTCCTTCACTCCAAGACGACTTTGCAAAGAATGGAACTTCTGCTTAGTGAAGGTCTTGGTGAAGATGTCTGTCATCTATTCTATTGAAGGAAAGAACTGTAAGTTGATGATCCCCTCATGTACTAACTCCCAGATGTAGTGAATGTGTATATCGATGTGATTCGTCTGCTTCCTCTGAATTGGATCTCTGCAGAACTTCAGAGTGCTTTGGTTGTCACACCAGATGACGATCAACCAATGAAACTGAATGCCCAACTCAGCGAGAAAATGTTGTAGTCACATAGCTTGAATGCTTATGTTAACTACCCCTCTGTACTCTACCTCAACTGAAGATAGAGAAATGGCAACTTGCTTCTTGCTTGACCAATAGATAGGACTAGAACCAAGACTGAGTGAGTAACCATATGTGGACTTGCAATTAGTGCTATCGCCAGCCCAATCAGAATTAATAAAAATGATGAAATCTAAAGTAGATTCTGCTGCATAATGAATTTCAAAGGTGATGGTGCCCTGTAAATATCGAAGGATACACTTTGCAACCTTCCAATGTAGCTCATGCAGTTCCTGCATGAACCTGGAAACTGTGCCAACTACATATGAGAGGTATGGTCTGGAGTGTGTGAGATACACCAAGCTCCCCACTAGTTGTTTTTATAGTGTGTTGTCAATCAATGGAGTCTCCCAGCTGTCCTCTAGTTTGAATCATGATAGGAAAGGAGTCAGAGAAGACTTGCAGTCTGTCATGTAAAATCTCTAAAGGATATCTTGTGCATACTTGGATTGAGGCAGTTTGATGCCTGATGCATCTTGACTGATATTGAGTCCAAGGAAGAAGTGTAGTGTACCCATGTTTGTCATCAAAATCTTGTCATGTAGAATCCTCTTGACTGCAGCAATCACTGAAGTCGAGCACACGATGATCAACAAATCATTGACATATAGAACTAAAAATAGAAGTGAATCATCCATCCTGAGAATGTAGATATTCAGGTCTGATCTACAACATACAAAGTTTTGTGACAACATGTAGGAATCCATCTTGGCATA
The DNA here is from genome assembly GCA_009831015.1 of Picea engelmannii. NCBI lineage: Eukaryota > Viridiplantae > Streptophyta > Pinopsida > Pinales > Pinaceae > Picea > Picea engelmannii. The sequence continues at coordinate 258,602 of ML794973.1, read as the reverse complement.
CCATGCCTTCAGAGCCTGCTTGAGGCCATAAAGTGACTTCTTCAGTCGACAGACCAAACATGATTCTTGCATAAATCCCTGGGGCTTCTCCATGTAGATCTATTCAGAGAGATCACAATGAATAAATGCATGCTTCATGTCCATCAGATGGACTTCCCATCCCTTGGCTTCCACAATGGAAAGTGTCAATCATATGGAATCTATATTCTCTACTGGAGCGAAGGTCTCATCATAGTCAATACCATGAATCTGTTGAAAGCCTTTGGCAACAAGGCTGGATTTCTATATGCTAATCTATCCATCCACTGTACTCTTGGTCTTATAGACCCATCTTCATCTAACAAGTTCCCTCCGAGAAGGAAGTGGAACAAGATCCCGAGTCTGGTTCTCGAGGAGGGAGTTGTACTTCTCCTGCATGGCGGATTCCTGAAAGGTATTTCCAGCAGCCTCGCCATAAGACTGTGGATATAAATACTAAACCAAGAAAATATACCTAGATGGAAATGGTTCAGTGGTAGTGAGTGCAATAGGAGGATCCTCGAAATCAGATCAATTTCTCCTAGTATCGGCTAGATCACAAACGAGATCCCCTGCATCCTAAAGAGTAGTTTGTGCCCACTTGGGCCTCTGCTCTGGCTCTGCAACTGCATATGGATGCTCTGAATCTGTATATGACTGTACTAAATTCTAATTTGAATCATCTGAGTCCTCTGAATCATAAATCTCATTTGAAGAAGAGTCGGCATGTGCATTCTCATCATCTCGGACAGGTGGAAGAATGAAGGTGTCTGCATGCAGTTGTTGAGGTGCATGTGATACACTTTCCTCGAATTGGACACTTCACTCAATGATGAGTTGACCCGAGGAAAGGTAAATAAGTCTATATCCCTTCACACCATCGAGGTAGCCAACAAAAATGCATCCAGTTCTTTATGGATCAAGTGCCTTCCTCTTTTCAAAGGGAATCCAGTCCCATGCACGTGAACCAAAAATGTGAAAGTTGGTCTCTTTTGGTTTGAGGCTGCTCCAAGACTTGTAGGGGGTATTATCCTTGACAAATCTATGGGGATATGTATTTTGGATGTATGTTGCACAATTAAGTTCTTCGACCCATAGTCTTTGTAGTAGTGAATTTTCATGAAACATGTAATATGCCATCTCCTTTAGAGATCGGTTTTTCCGCTTAGCAACTCCATTTTGTTGCGGATTATAGGGAACTGTGTGTTGCAACTGAATCCCTTCCTCATGGAAATGATTATGGATCTCATGATTTAAATAATCTCCCCCATTATCAGTTCAGAGGACTTTTATCTTCTTTCTGGACTGTGTCTCAACCAAGGCTTTGAAATCTTTGAGGTATTGAAAGACCTTGGATTTTTTCTTGAGAAAGTAGATCCAAGTAAAACATGAGAAATCATAAAAAAAAATAAGAACAAAAATCGCTTCACTGATGGATGGATGCATAAAAGGATCCATAAGGTCACTATGGATCATATCTAAAGGTGCAGAGGCTCTATGAGACTTTCCCTTGTCGAATTTCTCTTGAGGGTGTTTCCCAAGAACACATCCCTTGGAGAAATGGATGTTTGGTAGGTCATCAACCAATATTTTCTTTCTAAGATGTTGCATGTATCTGAAATTAAAATGTCCAAACTTTTCATGCCATATACTATTACTTTCATCAACATGAGTAAGCAGTAAAGTAGAATCAGGTTCAATGAATTCAAAAAATGTATACAATCTAGACTGATGATTTACCTCACCGGTAGAAACCCTGGAGTTGGTTTGCATGTCGTAGATGTACATGGAATTTTGTGTGAATATGACTTCCTTTCTGGTGCCGAAATTCATCATCTGATACATGGAGAGATGGTTGACAGAAAGTTTTGGAATGTGCAACACATTCTCGAAGCTTCCGTTGGTGAGTTCAATCCTTCCTTTGTTGGTGACTTCGGCAGAAGAGTTGTCCCCCATTAGAATGGGAGGACCTTTGCATGCATCCAATGAAGAATATAATGATTTTGAGGAAGCCATGTGATGTGATGCTCCTGAATCAATGATCCAAGCATCGATAGAGGAGTTCATGGCAATCAAGGCATTGCTAGAATTACCTTTCTTGGAATTTAGATCTTATGGCTTCTTCTTCTTGGCACCCTCGGGGATGCGATATCCAAGGTTGTTTTGCTGAAGTATTTGAGACATCATATCTATTTGTTTGCGAATTCATGCAAATTTGGAATGGAATTATTTGTGACAGTACGTGCATTTCTCCCCTTTTCGTCCCCTTTCCGCTTTGGATCTGAAGGCATCGGTGAAGCGTTTTGTGTACCCTTCCTTCTTTGTATGTGCATGAGATTTCTATTTCTATTTATCTTTATATTTATGATATTTTTTTCTGCCATCATGCACAGTGAGTGCATGCGCCCTTGGGCCTTTGATTGTGCCCATGTTGATGAGCTGGTTTTGCTCTTGTGTCAAGGATTCGATAAAGTCCTTTAGAGAAGGAATCTTCTAGGTGGTTCTAGAGGCAAATCTGATAGCATGGAATGTGGATACAAATACAGAGAATTTAGGACTAAGCTTGGAGAAAATGGTGAGAACCATTTGTTTCTCCTTCTTCAATTTATCAACCTCACAAGATTTGAGTTGCGACAATAAATCCTTGAATTTTGTAAAGAAATCTTGGATATCATTGAATCTTTTTGGATCCAATGTGAGTAGCTCCACCTCCAACATGTGTCCCCTCATCTCATCCTTTTTTCCATATATCCCTTCCAAGGTGGTCCAGATTTCATTGGGAGTCTTACAGGAAGATATGTGAAAAAGGAGATCGGGAGAAATAAGAATGCAAATTGTTCTGATTGCCTCATCCATGCAATTCAAGTACTTGGATTTTTCTATGGATGATGTTGGTTATGTATATGTATTCAAGTTTAACCTATACAACCATCTAGTTTAGAGATGTATGGCTATTTTCTCCTTCCATGCAAAATAGTTGTAAGGTGTAAGAATGAATTCTTTTTGGAAATCCATCTTTCCACTGTCTTCAATATTTTGTACCTGCAAAAAACTTTGGTGTAGCTTTTGCTTAGCAGTCCATCGACTCTGATACCATGTAAATGTGTTGAACCTACACATAATAGATATAGATAAATAATGATACACACATTTGCAGAGAGAAAAGGAGAAAGAAGAAGAAGGAGATAAATGATGAAAGAATTCTCATTAATCATTGTGAATAATGAATAATTTACAAATGATATACTCTGTATAACTCAATGAGTGCACACTCGAGGAGAACCAATGCGTCATAGTGGTGGTATAGAGTGATCTGGAGACACACTAGCAGTTACGGGAGTGAACTTCCACCTAGTCTAGTCTCTCAGGCAGTTATGTGAGTGAACAACCACCTAGTTGAGTTAACTAGTTAACTAGTCTTCAATTAACTGACTGACCAGAGAGCAGTGAGGAGTTAACTCAGGGAATCAAGGGCAATGCACCAGTTTGGTGATGATACCAAGGCAAGTTTTAATTAGCATGGTGATGATCCCAATTTTACATGATGACAAAACCAATGCAGCATCTAAACACAACTCAACTAGTCAAACTGAAGTGTCAATTGAAAGAGAATATTCTCCAGGTGGAATATTCTCCCCTAAAATATAGGAGACTATATAGTGAATAATTATGACTAATAAACAAGGAAAAACCTTAGGAAAAAAAATCCTAGGTGTGTGTGAAGTAACTCCAACATAGAGTGTTCAATAACTCTAAGATTTCCTCAACTTGGGCCATTTTAAAGGTAGAAATAGATATCACATGGTTTCTTGCAACTCCAATCTGAATTTACAATGAAAAATTGACAAATTAAGGGTGTCTTCTTCTACCAAAAATGCACCTATTTACAGAAAAACATAGTTTCAAAAAGTACAAGTGACTTACAAAAAGATTGTTTGCAAGTATATCTTGATTTTGGATTTGAATTGATCTTTGGTGTGTTGGTCTAGTTCCATGGGGTGCCCTTGTCCTCTATGATATCCATAGATTAGAGAAATATTAAACTCCAATGGAAAAGTGAGTGAGAACCAACGAAAATAAATTACAGAGAGATACCAAGAGAAGACAACAATGAAACTTCTTGATCAAGGCACAATTCAATGTGAACCCACACATTCAAATTTCCAACTAATCTAAAGGCTCCCAACGAATATGTTATGTCATAATGTTGTATTTGATATGCATATAAAAGAGATGAATTACTCAGAAAAATCGTAATCCATCCATGAAAATTTGAGAGCATCTTATGTTATAGAGTTCATGCACAAAGAGAGAGTGATGTTGATGTCATGGACCTAAACTGAAGGAGAAGAGGCATACCATTTGCTATTATTCATGCAATATTTAAAGAAATGATTGTAGATGGTGAGAGGTTCACTTGAAACACTTGTAGATGCCTCAACCTCTATTGATGCCACAAGATATTCAACTATAATTGTTTTTTAGAGAAAAAAAATCAATTCCATAAAATCCAAGAATTCTAGCGATCAATTCGAGTTTTGGATTGGGGCCCACACACATGAATTCCCATTCAATTCGTATTCAATCCTATCACTTCTTGTATGAAAGGACATAAACAAATAGAGGAGGGAGGCCACCTTTATTTTTCAACCTTAATTTGTTATAAATACGTTGTTCCTCATGCTAATTGAAGAATAATCTCCACTGGAGGAAATCCACCTCATAGAGCTTAATAATTCCATGTACAATGCTTGTTTCCACTCTATTAAATGTTAATTTTTATTCTCTTCCCTTCAAAGATTCACAACTTTTGCATGGCTTAAAATTCATATAAATTCTTTGAGACTGATTCCTTCCCAACGACGACTCCCCTCAACCAGACTAGTTTAGCTCAAATCCTACAACAAGGAACAATGACACGCTAACTAATTCGATCGAATGGTGAAGAGACGACCAATACAATCAAATTTCTAGGGTTCTATGTTAGGAATTTTATTGACAAGGGCTACATGAGAGGTGATATGGTTCACTTTTTTGTTGAAGAATTTAGAGCTAGGGTTCCATGTGTAGCATTTTGCGTTGAGCATTAAGGTCAAGGAGCTACAAAATCCCTCACATGCATGGGGTCAATGAGAATCGATGGTTTAAAGAGATTTCAGGGGTGCAATAGATACTCTTAGAAGAGAACAACTATAATACTAGAGATTGTAAATATTGGAGAGACGTGTCACGTAAAAATTAGGTTTTTCTATGAGGAAAAAAGCCACTAGAGAGTTACTCTAGATTTTTGTAGGATTTGCATGTATCGGGGATTATTAGTTCTATTCTCTAAAAATAATTTTTCTAAGCATAAGAATGGAACCTCCACAACAACATCATTACAAAAATGGATGGCAATGCAATGATAGATACCAACCAACGATAAAAATAATGTCCTTCAGCGATAGAGACCAACGATGAGGGGAGATAGCCACATACAATAAGAGAGAGGTGTGGTGAGGAGGCTTGAAATATTGGAATGTAGAATGGTAGTATCAATGATCGAAATGCAGGTTGGAGAAGAGAATCGTTCAGATTGCCAAAGTTCAGATGATGCACACCCAAGACAAATTGGCAGGTAGTTTGGAAGGCTGAGGTCGGATGTGTTTCACCTAAGAGGAAGGGAAACACTCAACTATGGAAAACTACCATATATTAAATCATGCCTAAGAACCAAGGCTAATCTGTTACCACTGTTGGAAACATGATATAAGATAAACATGTAGTACATTTTATTCATCAATATGATACATCTATAAATACATAGTCTTGACCTTTGGATTCATATTCCAAGGTCTCTTGGACTCCCAAAAATCGTTACACTGTCACTTGACCTTTCACATTCCTACATAAGTGAATAATACCATAACCCCAGAGGATTACTTTTCCAACACAACATAAATGTACATAATTGTATGGTCGATTCAGGTGCATCCTCTAATGTGATGCCATATGTAGTTTATAAAAAAATTGAATGCCAAACTTGAGAATTCTGATATCCGAATCATACAATTGAATAGATCAAGTGTGAAATTCATGGGATATATGAATAATGTTTTGATTATATATGATTCCAACCCAAAATTCCATTAGACATTAGACAACATTATTCTAGACATCCCTGCAACATATAGAATTTTATTAAGTACTGATTGATCTGCTATGCTAAATGGATATTTTTCCATTGACTGGTCTATTCTTTGGCTTCCTTATAATGAGAAGCAAAGTCAAACAAAGGTTGGGAGGGAGAGGTACATGAAACTTGTGGTTATATACCTCAATGATTCAAATGAACTAGTTATGTTTAATCACTCAATTTTGGGAAATTATAGCTTAAATACTTTCTTTGGATATTTCACCCTTGAAATACCACTTCATGCGGAATCAAACACACAATATGAAATCCTTCATTTCCATCAAATTGTTGATCCTTACTGTAATATAGTAGGTAGGCCAAATGATAACTCTAATGTATAGACTAATCCTGATGTAAATACTAATCCCATTGATAATATTAATTTGGATGTTAAAGCTAATTTAGATCCAAAAGTGAAGCCCAATGTAACTACTAACATGTGGAATTTGTTCTTTGATGGATATAAGTCTAACCAAGGTGTAGGTGTTGGATGCATTCTGAAAGACCCTAGAGGAAAGAATATTTTAATATCACGTAGACTTGAATTCCAGTGCACCAATAATTCTATTGAATATGAAGTTATGATACGAGGATTAAGAAAAATAGTTGATTTTAAATTTAGAATGTTGAAGTTATTTGGCGACTCAAAAATTATAATAAGATAGGTATGTAATACTATTCTCTGCATTCCTAGTCATCTCAAACATTACCAGCAAGAGGTATGAGAACTGGTTAAAAAATTTGATGCATTCAATCAATCATGTTCCTTTTTATTTAAACTAATATGCAAATTTATTGGATAATATATCATCTAAAATACTTCCATCTAAAGTATAATTCCCAACACTTTTTCTGTAGAATTATTGTACAGACCCTCAATTCCTGACACTATAACCAATTGGAGGGTCTTTGAAGATGATCAACATATCATCAACTTCCTACATAACAAGGACACTTTTCAATTTTTAGCTATTGACGAAGAATAACATGATCAATATCTAAATTGTCAAACTCCAGTTCCTCTGGGACAATCAACTGGAGATAGAAGGACTCAAACAAATATTATCCTGAAGCCAGTGTTGAGGTTAGAGAAGCTATATGACTTAGAGGATAGTTTTAAAAATGTCACAAATTATAAGTCAAATATCTCATATATACATTATGAGGTGATCAATTTGGGAACTAATGATAACACTCAGACTGTTAATATAGGTACAAATTGTTCCCTAGCTGAAAAATAATCCTTCATCAAATTATTCAATGAATACAAGGACATTTTTCCTTGGACGTATGATATCTTGAAGACATTTGATACAAATATCATTCCACACATCATGCCAATGAATCCCAATGCCAATCCTTTTCAGAAAACCTTAAGGAAAATGCATCCTAATCTAGAACCTCTAGTGAAAGGAGAACTCAATAAACTGTTGGCTGCCAAGATCATTTTTCCTATCATACGTACTCAATGGATTGAAAATTTACTACCTTTCAGGAAGAAAAACTAAGACATTAGATTATGTGTTGACTTTAGAAATTTAGACAGGGCCTCGGAGAAAGACAATTATTGTGTACCTCCTATGGGACAAATTCTACAATGTGTTTCTGGCTCTAAGATACTATCTCTCCTCGATGGTTTCTCGAGATATAATCAGGTCCTATTTTCCCATGATGATAAGTTAAATACTGCATTCAATATTAAGTGGGGAACTTATGTATACCAAAAGATGCCTTTTGGATTGATCAATGCAAGAGAAAATTTCTAGAGAGCCATGGATATGGCCTTCAAGGGACATAATGGAAAATATGTGGTAGTTTATCTTGATTATTTCACATTTGTTTCTAAATAAAAGAAGGGCCATCTCTACCACATAAGACATATTTTTAATAGACGAAGGAGGTATGGAATTTCTTTGAATCCAAATAAATCAATATTTGTTGTAAATGAAGGAAAGATCCTAGGATTTGTGGTTTCCAAGGATGGAATAATGACAGAAATTGAAATAACATAAGCTATTTCTAAGATTCATTTCCCCCACAACAAAAAATATATGCAATCTTTCCTTGGAAAAATAAATTTTGTAAGAAGGTTTATCCCTATTTTTTCCAAGATGATGAAGCCCTTGCAAGACATGATAGATAAGAATGTTGAGTTCAAGTGAGGCCCTGAGCAAAAGGAATCCTTCACAAGGATTAGGGAAGAAATAATAAAAGCTCCAACTCTATTAAGTCTTTATTTTAAAAAAGACTTTATTTTATATACCTTTGCTTCTAATATAGCATTTGCATATTTTATCACCTATAATAATGATGAAGGGAATGAATTTCCGAATTTCATTCATGATTTCAGGGCTGGAAGGAGAAGAACTCAATTACCCTTAAGTTGAAAAACAAGCTTATGCGATTTTCAACGCAGTCAAGCACTTTAGGCCATAACATCTTAAATCTAGAACCAAAGTAGTTGTACCCTATGCCACCATTAGAAATCTATTAGTACAAAATGATTTGGGGGAGAAAAGAGATAATTGTATGACTTCTCCACAAGAGTATGACCTAGAAATTAAACCTGCTAAAATAGTGAAAGGTCAAGAACTTTTCAAACTTGCAGCAGAACCAAAAGAGAGACATAATATGATGATGAAAAGTTATATGAGGAAGGGGTTGTAATTTAGGACAAAATTCACTATATACCTGTCCACACAAACCCCTTACATTATGAATTGAGATATTACCTCACATGTGGTATTTATCCTCAATACTTGGAGCCAAGGAAAATAAGATACCTCATGCTTAAATATACCCAATATTAGTTGGTCAATGGAATTATTTTAAGAAATAATTAATACCATGTCCTGCTAAGGTGATTAGAGAAAACTGAGGCTGAAAAGGTTTTGAAAGAACTTCATGATGGTCCTCCTGGAGAATATTTTGGGGGAGATAGTACAACCCACAAGATTCTCAGGGTAGGATATTATTGACCTACTATGTTATAATATGCACATGTTTATTCCAGGAGATGTGAAGAGTGCCATAAATAAACTGGAAGAGAGAAGAAGCATGCATTTCCCCTGCAATTTGTTTCAATTGATATTCCATTTCAACAATGGGGAATAGATATAATTGGAGAAATTAATACCAACTCATCCCAACTTCATAAATACATTCTAAATGCAATGTATTACTTTACATGTTGCACAGAAGAAACACCCCTCAAGGTGGTGAATCATAACTAGGTGATCTCTTTCTTTGACTTGCATATAGTCACTAGATTCAGTGTTCATCAATATTTGGTATTTTATAACACTAAGTAATTTTATTCATTGAAATAACTAAGTATTCAATGGAAAATAATATTGAAATAAAATATGTTGCAAATTATTATCCCTAGGGGAATGGTCTAGTAGAGTTTACAAACAAAAATATAATTAGAATCCTTAAAAATACTATAACAGACCATTAGAGGAATTAACATTTGGCATTAAAAAATTCCCTCAAGGATGAAAAAGTGACACCTAAGACAGACCTAGGGACAAGGATGATTTTAAGGATGGAAATTTATTTTAAAATGTAGAAACCTTGGCGAATATTACTAATCCTTCATATGTCAACTATAAATGTTTGGCGATATGTTTTTAATATTCAAATTTCTAAGTATTTTATATAGTTTTTATAATTTTTTGGCTATTTTTAAGGTAAAATAATTTTATCCTATAGAATTTGGGCGAATCATTTTTAAAATAACGAATCTCGGTTTTGGAAAAACCATGGAAAATTAACCCATGAGCGAAATTTAGCCCCTAAAATCATCCTTGCCTAGGGAACTCTCCTTTATTTTTGGTAAATGGGAAAGAAGCTATTTTACCTACACATATGTTCTTACCTTCCATGTGACTATACCAATCTATTGAAAAGGAAATTTTCCCTATCATGCAACAAAGGTTAAATACTCTCCTCAAGTTAGAATAAGAAAGGGAGAAATCCAAAAGAAAGCTAGATCGAAACCAGAAGCTGGTAAAATGTTGGTCTGATAAAAGTACTATTAGCAACAAGGATTTTCAGGTGGGAGACCTAGTTCTTAAGTAGGATAACACTAATGAAGTTAAAGGAAGGCACACTAAATTTCAACAATTATGGCTTGGACCATTTCAAATCCATGAAAAAATGGGTTCTAGAACTTTCATACTTAAAACCTTGGAAGGAGAGGTTGAAGAACTCCTCGTCAATGGAAAAATCCTCAAGAAATATTTTCCATAATCACCTCGGGTGATGTAGTCCTATATATATTAGGTTTCCTTTTGTGAATGTTTTGTTTTCAAGTTTTTGGTTTATTTTCTAGATACCATTGTAAAATTTCTTTGGATGTCTTATATGTTCTAACCAGATTCCAAATTAGCAGTTGTAATTTCCTCATGTTCAATTTTCCTTATTTGGATTATGTACTATAAGAAAGAGGACATTTGATACACAAAATAGAGTTAAATTTCCTATGAACATTTGTTTTAAAGATGCTTAGGAATGAAAATATTGCTTATTGAAATTTTTGGATATAAATTGTGTCAAGAGTGTTCGAAACATCCAACGTTTCAAGTGGACACTCCACCCATCGTTACAGACAAAAGAAACTGAAGATGAATTCATATTTCAAGAAGTATAGGGGTATAAAATCCAAATTATGGAGCCTGGTGTTGGTTACTCACTTCCCTTCTCGGGTTGTCTGAGTTATTGACCCAGGGTTCATGTCATTCGAGGTTCCAAAAAAGCCTCTAAAACTATCAACCCTCCTGGTAAACCAGAAGGTAACACAACGCCCAGGAAGCACTGCGCAGTATCACCTGATATAGCTTTAAATGGGTGGCTATAAGACTTAGGTGTTTACAACCTAGGGCAGAGTAGGGGATAGGGGTTTCTTGATTAAGGTCAGATACTGTGAGATGTAAGGGAAACTACTTACTCCTTGGATTCACATACGAATATCCCACAGTTTAATTTAAGCAAAGTATAAACAGATTCATAACAATGTATTAACTCATTCATTAAGATTAACCATCAATTGTTGAAAGAAAGAAGAATCATGCATAAATTTAACACATTACACGAGGATTACTATGGTTCACCCCCTACTGGGTTATGTCCACAAAGATTTGGCTCTTGGCTCTTGTATTCTAATACTTCTTCATTTTCGACGCCTCGCGCTTACAATTCTCCACAAAACTGGGTAAGATTTATGTGAGGCGAACTAGATCACACCGGGCTCCACGACCTACAGTCTAATCCTCATATCTACCTTTCCTCATATCTCCTTTTCTTAACAACTTACAAAATCGGTTCATACCGCTCAAAACATTAAAGAGAATCACTAACAACTACTAACAAACCACCCTATATGATACTTTCGTATCTATATTTATACATTTCAGGCTCTTCAGCCTTTTTCGGAATATTACCAAAAGCCTAACCCTTCTTACGTTAGGTCTTTCTCCAATAAAAATTTTGTTCTTCTTCCATTTTTCTCTTTCCTTTGTGCACGCTTTGTTGCATGCACACATGCTGTTCTTTTTCCAGTTGTCACTTCAATTTTATGCATGCTTTATTTTCCACGATCATTCTTCTTTCCTCTTCAGCTTGGTGCCAAAATCCCCCCAACACTGACATGTGACTCATCTCGAGTCACCTAGTTTCTTTGTGCTTCCTCGATCTCCTTGGTGATCATCTGGAACTGTTCCTACAACTTTGTTACTTTTGTCAGTGCCTGTGCGGTTTTCTCCTTGCATTCCCTTGACTTGTTCTGGAATTGGTATGGTCTTCTATCGCTGCTTGATTTTTTGGGTTGTTGCATTGATTCTCTCCTCCTCCTTGTCCCATTGTTGGACTTGTGGATCCTCTTCCATCCTTGTCCAAAGTTGCTCTTTTTTATCCACCAAGTCGGTTGTTGTGCTGACCTGTTTTTCTAACTCTTGTACCTGTATTGCTGCTTCCTTCTTCCTTTTCTCCTTCACTGCTAGTGGATTTGTCAGTCTAATATGTCCACAGAGAGTCTCGATCTCCTTATGATACTGATCAATTTCCTGTGGAATCTGGTCAATCTTCGCTGTGGCTAGGAGTTCATTTCCTTGCACAGTAGTTGGAATTTTCACAAAAACTTCTTCCACTCTGCATTCCAGCTCATTTCTGCATTCTTTATCCTCCTTAGTTTTTGATTGGGACTATGTGCAAACTATTTCCAGCATTTCTCGCTTCTTTGTTTCTTGTTGTAGCTCGAGACTACATCTTAAGCTACAATTGGATATGCTCGAGACTAAGTTTTATGTGCTTGAGACTACATCTCATGGTCAACGCTAACCTGCAGTTTGTGTAATTATTTTGATGGCATCTGTGTCAGGAACAATTGGATATGATCCAAACAGTGGTGTCTATCCCACAATTTCATCCATTCGCAGCATGTTAGGCTTTATATAGACCGTGGAATGTGCGTGTGGCATCAGAAGAACTGGGTCGTGTTCTTCTACCTCCACCCTTCCCGTGGTCTGTGTGGTCTATGGCTCTATGCCTCTAATGATACTCGTGATCCGGGCTTCCTCGAATTTCTTAAGGAATTGTCCCATTTCTTCCAGTTCCTTCTGTAGTTTATCGCTGTGGTGCATGGCATGATCGAAATCTTCTATGAGGCAGTCTTGGACCATCCTGTAAATCATCTCTCTATCATCCTCCATGATTGTGTAATCCAGTGGTGGTCGTTGTGCCTTCATTTTCTTGTGTGAACTTGCATCCTGTACCGTTGGTCTCTTATTTCCCCCTAGTTCCTGTGTGATGGGGTCCAATGCAATTTCCTGTGCTCCCTCATCTAGTTTCCTCTGTTCATTGGTCGATTGGGTGGTTTTTTTCCCTCCCTTCTAGGTCCCTGGCTTCTCTGAGTCGTCGTCTTCCTCAGTCAGCTTGGTTTGGCCCATTCTTCATTTCTTGGGTATTGGGATTTGTGGAGGTTGTGTTTCCACCTATGCAGCCCCTCCTTATGTTGTTTGTCCTGGTACTCCTCTGGGTATAGTTGGAATCATCCATTCATCAGGCCATTCGTTGATGATCATGTCGATATCACCCTTGGTGACACAATATCCCATATGTAGCCACTGTTTATCTGGGTCCTACCTTGGTTGTATCCACATGGCTTGTCGCCTAGCCAAGAAATTAGCGATGCCCCCACATTGTGTGACAGCCTCTGGTGTTATTCTCCATGCTCGGATGATGGCTTCTTGTATCTCCCATAGGTAATATTCAAATACAATTATGTTCTCCTTCATATCCTTGGCTAGTGGCCTAGATCTCAAGACACAATATCTTTCTCCTCCTGGTTGTGGTGTGGTACCAAAGACGGCATATTCTGGTTCTCACCATCCCATGAAAGTTATGAGAGTGATCAACCATGAGTAATGAAATTTCATACCTACATCCTGCGCATATTTGCAGTCTACTTGGAACAAGTTTGATAGATATGGTTCCTAAATCATGAAGGTACCTTTTGCGCACTGAGATGCAACAACAATGACTCCTGCTGGTACTTCGTCTTTGCGACATTTTCTTAGTAGTTTGCAGGCTAATATTTTTGCGCCCAATTGTGTCGCGACATTGTTGATCCATTTAATTATAATGCCTCTTGTTCCCCTATCGGTGTTGTATTTATTCTTCATCTCTTTTGCCAATGATTTTCCTTGGACTTATCATCCAGAATCAACACGGGATCTATAACCCAGTTGGGTAGGCCTGTTATCTACGTGATAAGTTTGACCGTTATGGGGATCGGTTTGTACAACCATATATCCCCTCCATGCGTAACTGCTAACAGTTTTTTGACACATGCCGTTGCATATTGGCGTCTACCAAAGTGTGGTATCTTCAGCAACCCTAGAATTCTTGTTCCGTCCAGTCCAGTGGCCCACTAGTGTGTTCGAGTGATGATTTCTCCGAGTTGGTTCATGACTATTTTCTGCACAAAAACCTATGGTGAAAGCTTTGGACATTTGGTTTCATATGCTACGTCATGGTAGGAATACTTGGGCTTCCCGATGTGACCTAATAGCTCTGGGTCCACCTGTACTCCCTCTGGTATGCGAGGTAGCACAATCTCTGCAGCCGGTTTCTTTTGAGGTGAGATCAAACCTCGATATCTAAATTCGGTCCTCCTGTCATGATGGTTGGCTCAAGGTTCCAACAGCTTCTAGTTTCTCCTTTGCCATCCATTCTGCCCAAGCTATGGCCATTTCACCTTTTGTCTCGACCAAAAGAAAATCTGGGATGGGTATTTGTGGGATGTCTGGTTGCACTTCTACTTTCGGGTTTTGTGCGCTTTTGTTAGCTCCTACGGCTACTTCAACATTTTTTGGTGGTATTTCCTGGTGGATTTCTTATTTTTTGTTCTGAGGCTCGTGCACTTTTGGTGGTGTATCCTGTTCCATGACCTCTGTCTGTGGTTTCAGAACCTCCTCAAGTATGGGTGTGGACTCTACTAGAATTTCCTCTAGCGACGGGATTTTGTCAATATCGATGATTTCTAGTGGTTGTTGTTCACTTTCTTCCAGTGGTCCTTGTGACCTTGTATGATCCTTGGTTGATCTAGCTATATGGCTTGGTTCTACGAGATTTGGTGGTGCCATAATGGTGTCTATCTAACGTTTGCGGGGTTTGAATGGCTTTGGTGAGCTCCGTGGTTTCATTATGTTCGTTCTTGTTGTTGTTGCTCTTTTCCTATTCTCCTTCTGCAAATAGACTAACTGCTACTATGCTCGTGTGTTGTATGGGCTTGTCATGAAGCTTTTTGAGGATGCTTACTCCATCGTGTGATTAATGCACCATAACTATAGGTTCAATGCATCCACAACGGTTTCGTACTTTCCATTATGCCTACTCTGTCGTCTCTATTTGGAACGTTTAATGTGGCATCCCATCTGTCCTTGCCTTGCTTTGATTCTGCTTCTTGTTGTCCTGTCAGCCTGCTTTTGCTGGATTTCCTTTTCTCACATGTTTCCTTTTTTGATATGGTCATTATATTTTCCCTTGTTGTCTTCGTGTTTCATATGCGGCTTGTCCATCATGCTACACATTGTTTTTGATTGTTTTTTTTATTTTTTTTTACTACGTGGTGGGTGGTTGAATGTCCTTGTACAGCTTCAACCGACTCCCATTGATTATTATTCTGGGTTCTACGCCCACTAGATCTATTAACTATACAAATTCTCCATCTGTGACAACTTTTACCTCATATGGTCATAGCCAATGCATTCTCAACTTTCCTAGGTGCTGCAATGCTTTACTATCGTAGAGTAATGCTAGATCTCCTTCCTTGAATGTCTGCCTCTTGATGTGGCAGTCGTGCCAAGCTTTGTCTCTTGATTTCTGTAATTGTTGATGGAATCCTGCCAAGATTCGGTCTTCCTCCATTGACAATAACTGATTCAGTCTTTCTTGTATTGCACCTCATTATGTCATTTGTGTAATGACTGCTACATGTAGGCTGGGTATTAAAAATTCTAAGGGCACTACTGCTTCTTAACCATAGACTAGTTTGAATGGTGTGTGGTCAGTCAAATTTTTGCATGTGGTTCTATATGCCCATAGTAATGTTGGTACCTTGAGATCCCAATCGTCCCCGTTGATGTTGCATATCTTTGTCAAGGCGTTTTCTAGAATTTTGTTGAAGGCTTCTACCATGCCATTTTCATGTGGATGATACGGTGTGATTTTTTGGTGATGAACTTAAAACTGTTCCAGCATCGCTCGGATGGTGTTATTTATGAAGTGCGTTCCTTGGTCGCTCATCAAAATTCTTGGGCACCCAAATCTAGTAATTACCTGTTCAAACAAAAAGTGTGCAGCTATCTCTGCGCTGCAATCTTTTACTTGTGTGGCTTCCGCGCATCTTGCTAGGTATTCCATCGCGGTGATAATATATCTCACCCCCGTTCTTTTGGATTGTGGGTTAATGGGTCCCATGAAGTCTATAACCCATTTTTCGAATGCCTAAAGTGTCACTTGCGGTCGTAGTGGAATCTCGTCCCTTTTGTTGGGTTTGCCTACCCTTTGACAGACTTCACATTGCTGATAGTATTCTTTCGAGTCTTTGTGGATTGTTGGCCACCATAAACCTGCATGTATTAACTTATGTGTGGTAACTTTTCTTGCATAATTCCCTCCTGCTATTCCCTCGTGGGCTTCTGCTAAAATTCTTGGTCGTTCATGGTCTAGTATGTATTTTCATAAGATGTTATCTATGCCCATCTTGTATATATGTCATGCAATCAATTGATAGTCAGTTGCCTGGACTACCAGGTTCTTTTTCTGCGTAGTGGTGTATTCTTGTGGCGCAGTACCTATGATTAAGTATTGGATGATCTCTACGAAGTAATCGTCAGCAAGATGTACTGAGAATAGATTTGCATCTAGAAAGTTGTCTTCTAAATTCGTTGGTTCCTCTCCATTTGTGACCCTCAATAGGTGGTTAGGTCCTACATTCAATTTTGTTGGTTTAACTATTACCTCAAAGTCAAATTTTTGAAATATAAATAACCATCAACATATTCTCCCCCCCCAACACTGGCTTGTTGACTAGGTATTTCAGGGCTGCGTGATCTGTAAACATCTTAAAGTGTTTTCCCAATAGGTAATGTCTGTACTTCTGTAGTGCATAAAACATAGCTAGACCTTCTCTCCTAAGACTTTTGCGACCAATCTAAACAGAGATGATGGATGGAAAATTAGTCAAAATTGGATCCCAACACTAACCAATATGAATAATTTATAATTTTTCTAGGTTTTATTTTTTCATTTTAATAAGTCAGCTCTTAATAAATAATTAATAAACAAACAAACAAATAATTAATTAATAAAAAAACAAATAAATAATTAATAAAAAAACAAATAATTTTCTTAAGTTTTATAATTCCTGATTTCATAAGTTGGCTCTTGATAACAACTTTTCAAGTATTTATTTACACTTGTTATATCTTTTTTCCTTCATATCTCATAATATTTTTCCTGATGATGGATCACATTGGTTTGGTCCGAAACGTCGAATATCAAAAACCTATGCGATGAATATGAAATAACTTTCTGATCTAGACCTTCTCTCTCTGTCATGTTATAATTCTGTTCTGAATCTGATAACTTTCTACTTGCAAATGCTATTGAGTGATCCAAGTCTCCTGTTCTTGGTTGCACCAATATAGCTCCAAGCGCTATCGCTGATGCATCTACATGTACATGGAATGTCTTCTCCCAATCTGGAAAGACCAATATTGGTGCAATGACCATCTTTTCCTTCAGGGTATCTAGACCGCGTTGGCACTCATCATTCCATTGATAGTTTGTATCTTTCCTTAACAGTTTTTCCATTGGTGTTGTAATCTGCGCGTAGCCTTTGATGAATTTCTTGTAATATCCTGTATGTCCTAACGTTTCTCTTAGTTGGCGGACTCTTTTTGGTTCTGGTAGATTAACAATGACTATGATTTTGGCCGGATCCACTAGAAAACCCTGTTTGCATACTATGTGTCCCAATAGTATCCCAAATGGTGTTCCAAATATGCATTTCTTGATATTCAGTGATATCTAGCACTGTCTGCATCATTCTAACATCAGCCGTAAAACTTCCACATGGTATTTTAGTAAGCTATACACTGTCCAATCATCCAGGTATACTTTGAGGAATTGATGGATGAATTCCTTAAATGTTGCGATGACCACTCTAGAAAATATCGTGGGTTCATTCTTCAGTCCGAACGACATGACTGTATACTGATAAGATACCCATTCTGTTGTGAACGTGGTCTTGTGTCTATCCTCTTGTGCTATCTTGATTTGATGATATCCTAAGAATCCATCGGTGAATGAGTAGGCTTTGTGGCCCCCTACGTTCTCAAGTACTTCGTCCATGAACGATGTGGGGAATGGGTCATGTCGGCATGCATCGTTCAACTTCCTCAAGTCGACGCATATCATGATCCCTCTTCCCTGTTTCTTGTCCTGTACTACCATCGGACTTATCCATTCTTATTCTTCAACTGGTTCAATGATGCTGACCTCGAGCATCCTGTTGATCTTGTCTTTAAATTTCTATTTATATATTGGATTCAATCTATATGGTCATTATTTAATGGGTATCACATCAGGTCTGAGTGGTATCTTTATTTCTTCTAATTCTTCAACTATGCCTTTCATCTCTTTAAAGGTTGTGGGAAAAAGGTCGCTATATTCACGCAACAATTCTGTGATACTTTTTAGTGTCTGTTCATCCCAGTAATATCCAATGTTGACCATTTTCGGCTGCTTGGTGGTCCCTATGTTAATATTCTTTATCTTGATTGGAACAGAGATGACCTATGACTCTAAGGGTGGTCCTTCCACATCTCTCTCACCTTTGACTTCTTTGATCGGAATATCATGCAGATCATCTTCATCCAGAGCTTCCTCTTGTACATGGTAGCATGACAGTAGATCCTTGACTGTCTGCTTATTTCGTTGTTGTACCTCTGTGATAGTTTCTACTTTCGTTTCTTCAATGAATATGATGTTTTAGGGCCGTGCCCATGTTGGGGTTCTCATGGTCAAATGAAAAAGTGACTATAAAGTTATGTTGGAGTGTTGCCCATGTCTTGGTTCCTTTACACATTTCCTGGTCCATATACTGATTCGTTGGTATGCCCTCTAAAGTATGAATGAAGTGGTGAGACCATTCCTCCGGTGGCATTATTTTTCATAGCATTTTACATGCCTCCAAGTTTTCTGCTGGTGTGCCTAGTCTGTCATATTTTTTTATGTTTATTACCTATCTATTCTATGCCAAACCTTATGCGTAGTAATATCTTACATTGGTACCAATATGTGATATTTTATTTGTGTGCACCCCACCATCTGGCGGGTGTAGCCTTTAATGCTAAATCCATTGCTAGCAATATTTGGTTTTATAATACTTCATCTTCATATTGTGTCAAGAACGTTTCCAAATCATTTAGCCCATGAAAGCTGGGTGGTTCTCTAATTTGTGTGCCAATCCATCTTACTGTGTGGTCTATTCTGGCACACCTTCTCATGATTACTTCGTGTAGTCTTTGCTGCCAGTTTTCTAACCCGGTGTCTGAGTCTGTTGTGCATGAGGCAATGCTCCTCCACCTGAGTACCCTATCTGCAGTTGGGTTTATATAATCTGAATCACGTGCAGTTATTATGTACAACTGGATGATCTCTTCTAAATCCAAGCAAGTGGGTTCTATGAACCTCTCACCTTCTGATGGGTCGAGTGGGGCTATGACCCTATAGTCCCCTGACTCAAATGTCATTTTTATGGATTTTTAAGTTAATTATGGCCTAGTTGTCGAACGCCCAATCCAAACCAAGTAGTGTTGGGTAAGGTGTTGTACCGTCTACTATTTTGATGACTTCAAAGTCTGCCTTAGTGCACACACCATACAGATCTACCATCACTCCTTTCAGTCTACCTATTGGTAGAAATCTATGTTTATTTGCTAGTTTTAATTGAACCGTTGAGTATCCCAGTGTAGGTTCTCCCATGCATTGCCATGTAGATTTTGGTAGTACATTCACTTTGTATCCTAGATCTAGTATAATATCTCCCATATTGAAATCCCCAATGTTATCATTTAATCTAAATTCCCTACTTGTTCTTATTATTTTGTGTAGGTGGTTGACAGTTTTCAATTCTGACTTCTGTTTCATCTCGCCGCTACTTTTTGCTAGGATGTTTTGCAATATTTTGAGAGATGAAGGATCACTTAACATTTTGATGTGTGATTGCAAAAAGTATTTGATTGTACTTACTTGTTCCTCGGGTTGTATTCTATTGGTATGGTCCAATGATGGAGGAATTTTGTATTCCAAAGCTTCCTTGCTCTGTTGTGCAGTCAGCTCAATGTTCTCATTCTGGAATTCTTATCGGGCTTCTGTAAAAATATCCTTCTCCTTATGTGCATTGAACTGCTTCTTGGGGTCGGTTTTCTTCTTTACCTATTGGTTCTGTGTTGGTTCCTGTCGAACTGCATCATTTCTTGTTTTCGTTCCTCCTCGAGTGACTATATTGATGTTCCGACCGTCAACCCTTGCTTCAGCTGAAATCCACTTAACATTTTGGTTATTTTGATTCCTTTTTTCATGGATCTTTCCAAGTAATGTCTGACAATCCTCCGTATCGTGGTCTGATGCACAACAATACATACAAGGTGTTGGTGGCAGTGGACACTCCCATGCATAATTTCCTGGTTTCTAGAAATTGTGACATGTGACAGGTCCTTTACCGCATCTGAAACCTCCTCTGGCTCCTCCTGCTCCTCTAAAAGTTGTGAAATCACCTCAAAGTTGGTTGTATTGTGGTCCCTGATTATACTGCACAATATTGTACTGGGGTTATGCTAGGTTGTACTATGGTTGTGCGTTATTGTAAGGTTGCAATGCAGTATTATACTGTTGTTGCACAGTGTTGTATGGTGCTAAGGCTTGATTGAACTGTGGTGTTGCCTGCCCAGTCATCATTTCTTCCTGTACTCTGTATGCATCTGGTGTTCTTTCCCACATCAACTCCATAGTTCTGCAATCTTTGTCGTCATGGTCGACTGACTTGCAAAAGGTGCAATATGAGTTCTTTGGGACTGTTTGGTATTTCTACATCATCGTGCAGTGGTAAGGGTCGTGAATCAGTTTATTTCATATTTCGCACCATAATCCTCCCTGTGGTAGTGGGTTTGGCATCCCTATTGCCATATACTGTGCAAATGTTGGGCATTCATTCTTATTGTGTCCTTCTGTCCTGCAGGTAGAGCACCGGATTGCTTCTCGTTTGTCCTTGTTCTTATTCTGGTTCAGCTAAAATGTTAAGTTCTTCATATCCTCCTTGAGTTCTTCGATAGATGGGTCTATTTGCTGGTACTGATTCTCTTCCAATTGCAAGGCTTCATGTAGAGCCTCTGCCTGTGTCTGAAACTTTTTTTGTCATAATGTATATTTTAAGTGTGGGAGTAGTGAGTTGACAAACAAGTGTCAATGTTGCATATCGGTCATAAGGTATTTTAAATTTCCTTTTAATCACTTGAATCTTTGATCAATCTCCCATAGCGATTCTCTTGGTTTCTGTCTTATTTCAATCATCTCATTCAAGTATTAATCCTCTAATCTCGACTTCTGGAACTCATTGATCAATAGTTTCTTAATGTCGTCCAGTTTCCTTGTCATTCTGGAAACATTGTTCGCATCTAGACTCATGTACCAGTCTAGTGCGCGGTCCCTTAGCGTGATCGCTAGTTGTGCGAGTTTGGTGTCTTCATCATTGATTTTATTTTCTTCCCATATCTTTGCGCAAATGAACAGATGCTTCTCAGGGTCTTTTGTTGCTTCTCCTAAAAAATCTGGTAATCTGATAGTAGGATCGTGTCCTGCCATTCCAAATACTGAGCTACTCCCTCCTCCGCGTAGTGCAGATACTTTACTATTTTTTCCTGAACTAGATCCTCCAATTGTTTCTCCTTGTGTAGATGTACTTCCTACTGTCGGGCTTCCTCCGAACTTTGGTTGTATAAAAGGTGGTGTTCTCTTTGGTGTATTGGTCGCACATGGGTTTATGGGTTCCACACTGACATTAATATGAAAGGGAGGGTTGCCTTTGCCTCCTGTTCTTGGGCCTCTTGTTTTCCTCTCGTACGCGGCATGCAGGATTTCCTCAATCTTCTCCACAGCCCGGAGATCCTCTACCTCTTCCTCATCACTGGCCAAGCCCTACCTCTCGTCTATGGCTCTCTTCTTGGTATTCACCTTATATTGGTAGGGTGATCTGCTACGCGTTGTTCCTGATGACGCCAAGATCCACTAGAGTTGGTCGTCATCTATCAAGATCGGGTCCAAGGGTTCCTCATCCTTCTTCTTTGTATCCTTCCCTCCTTCCATTCCTCCTCTCTCTGTCAGTGCTTCCCCCCTTCCCCCATGCGTGCAAGGAAGTCTAGTTGTCTAATTCCATTGTCATTACACCTTTTTATATAACGGTATCTTGATATACGTATATAGTGATCGGATGTACCTTCCTTTGGGTCCTCGTAGGAACTCTTGCTCGGTTGCGATGTATGACTTTGTTGTGTCTATCGCAAATTCTATGATAAAGCCTGCCACAATACTGTCAAGCCAAAAGTCGATTACACGGGTGAATTTGTTGTTCACCTACTGCAACTACTAGATCTGTACTGGTGTCCAATCTAGCTGTTGAATTTGGTTCGTTGCATGGTTATCCTTTAACCTTAAGATCCACTCCTGTAGTAGCTGCGGAAAATCATAGAAAAAGACTTCATGTAAATCCGTAAATAGGTATTTATCCAGGTATTTACATGGTGTGATCCTAGGGTTTCTACTATCTTTATGTGAAAACTCTAGCTCTTTAGTCCTCAACTAGCCCTGGATTTCTTCTCTCGTGGGGTTCCAAGGTCTCAACATCCCCTTCTAATGGTTCATTGCTCTTATGTTCCGCTCCTTCGGTTCGTATTCATTCTATCTCATCTACTCAGTCCCTTATTGTTCCTCTTAACATGATAATTGAACCATTTTTTGGTTACTCGCTTCCCTTCTCGGGTTGTCTGAGTTATTGACCTAGGTTTCAAGTCATTTGAGGTTCCAACAAAGCCTCTAAAACTATCGACCCTCCTGGTAAACCAGAAGGCAACACAGCGCCCAGGAAGTGCTGAGCAGTCTCACCCAAGATAGATTTAAATGGGTGGTTGTAAGACTCAGGTGTTTACAACCTAGGGAAGAGTAGGGGATAGGGGTTTCTTGATTAAGGTCAGATACCATGAGTTGTAAGGGAAACTACTTATTCCTTGGATTCACATATGAATATCCCACAGTTTAATTTAAGCAAAGTATAAACAGATTCATAATAATGTATTAACTCATTCATTAAGCTTAACCATCAATTGTTGAAATAAATAATATGCATGCATACATTTAAGACATTACACAAGGAATACCATGGTTCACCCCCTCCTGGGCTACGTCCACAAAGATTTGGCTCTTGGCTCTTGTATTTTGATAGTTCTGCATTTCCAATGCCTCGCACTTACAATTCTCCACAAAACTGGGTAATATCTATGTGAGGTGAACTAGATCGCACCGGGATTCATGACCTATGGTCTAATCCTTAGATCTACCTTTCTTCATATCTCCTTTTCTTAAAATCTTACAAAATTGGTTCATACCACTCAAAACATTAAAGAGAATCACTAACAACTACTAACGAACCACCCTATATGATACTTTTGTATCTATATTTATACATTTCGGGCTCTTCATCCTTTTTCAAAATATTACCAAAACCCTAACCCTTCTTATGTTAGGTCTTTCTCCCACACACGTGTTGTTCTTCCTCCAGTTGTCGCTTTCCTTTGTGCACTCTTTGTTGCATGCGCGCGTGTTGTTCTTTTGCCAGTTGTTACTTCAGTTTTCTGCACGCTTTCTTTCCCACGATCATTCTTCTTTCCTCTTCGGCTCACTGCCAACACCTGGGTATAAATATATCTCTTAATCCTTACAGAATTCTTAGGTTTTCCATTGGAGAAACAATCATACAACAATAAAGATAATTATGATCCATGCCTTGTCATGGGTTTACTCTCATGCTAAGTTTTAGAGCCTATATCCAATAGGTTGAGAGCCTATAGATTTCCTTTCAAGTATTATCTCTAAGATCCATCCACTTAACATTAAATGCTAATCCCTCTATGTATTTTGAAGGTAGAACCATGGTGACTATAAGTTTTTAACAAGTCTTTCATATCTAAGAAACTCTTGTATCACCCCACTTCCTTCACACCCTATTTGCAAAAGAAAAAATTATATAAAAATCTATAAGGATGAATAAAGCATAAATAAAAACAAGGAAGTTGAAATCACTAAATTATGTGATAAGTACAAGTAAACTCATCGGGGCTATGGATGCTCGTTGGAAGTGGGGCTATGCTTATATGATATCGAGGAAACTATTGAGATTTGGGTACCTTGGAAAGTGGCCCCCTTGTGTTTGTGAGCTTCTAAACACATGTGGGAAGTACTTTGTACCATGTACCATGTAATTTGTGTCTAATTTCGCTTTGACTTAGGAGATTTAAGTTAAAAGTGAAATTTGGTCATTTTAGCCTAAAATTGACAATTAATTCACTTTGTGGGTGAATTAAGGGACATAAAGTGAAACTATGGAAACTTAAGTAAAGTGGGTTTTGAGTTGAGATTCATTTGAGATGATATCAAAAATTGACTTAGGATGAAATGAGATGATATCATCCACTCACTTTCTAGGTTTCCTTATGCATCCTTAAGGAGGGCGCAGGGGCAAAGGAGCGCTCATTCCATTCACTTGTTTGTTCACTTGAGAAGATTTAGGAGGAGCATGAGCTTGAGAATGGAGGCATTGGAAGAGGGTAGCTTGGGTGCTTCCTTGCATGGAGGATCTTTGGGAGCTTGGGTCCCTATTATTTGATGGTGATCATACTTGCTTGGAGGAGGGCACACCATAGGAGGAAGGCACATCACTAGGAGGGAGCATCTACAGTTGGAGGAATTCATATATGATTGTTGCAGTGGAGAGGTAGTATACTAGAGCACATTGTGGTGCAAGGTTTCCTTCTTCAAAGCATCCGGGATCAAGGGCGCTTCACTTCAGTGGATTTGGCAACAAAAGGAGAGGGCACACTAAGCTTGGGCACATATCTCCTTGGATCCTTTGGCACAACTCAAGAGGAGCTTTCTTTGTATATAGGTTCCATCATATTGCATTTTTTGTTGTACTCATGCTTTAGACATCACTTATATATACTTTCATTCCAAGCTGGTTTTCCCCGGGGGGGTTTTATCCAGGGTCATGTTGACCAAAAATAATTGTGTTCATTTTCATGTATGCTAGTGTTTATAACAACATTATTTCAGCTCTAAAATATCTCTAAGTGTTTTATATAGATTATGGTATGCATGTGCTAACATCTTGTGACAAAACTACATGCTAGAGCACCTTCATGGCCTATGTAACCATAATGGAACTACAAAGAAGTTACTGAATTTTTTTTTGTTATAAAACAACAGAAAAACCTTGTTTGATAGTTGAAACTTAGAGCCAACTTGAGGTCAAAGACATACCTAGTTGGCAGCTTATTAGGACCCGAAAAATCTTCAGAAACTTAGTAGGGGATATGGATGCTCGTTGGAAATGAAGCAATGCATAGAAAGGATATATGCGGAACACACATTGACTTACTATCAATCACCAAAGGTATCAATGTGGTGTCACACCCCAACAAATATTGTGAGAAGGTTCAAGTTTGATTAATTAATCCTATGTTTTTTCTTACTAAGAATACTTAGAAGGAAATATTGAAGTTCCCATTACCCACTATTATATTTTAGAAAGAAACATGGCTAATGTGGAACCCATGGCACAAGAAAGATGTCACACTTATTTAGAAAATTAATTCTCAAACTCCCAATGAATCACCATTTGTTTTGGATATAACAAATCCATTAAATTTCTTCCATTTTGAGAGAAATTGATGCCCCCCTATCTAAAATTCTATATAAATACAACGGTTACAAAGTGGTTGATTAGGTCTGGTAGCTTTGTGGGATGTAGGGAGGAAATATTTCCTTGTACCATCTGGAGGAACTATTAGATTTTAATTTATGGGTCTATCATGTTTGATCAACAACCTCCCCCTTTCCAATTTTGATGCATATTAATCCCCTACATTCCCTGTGACAATTATGACCATGTGAAAAATACTTTTTATCTCGTATCAATCAACTAATGCATCAAAATCTTACCTTCAAATTTATATCTTCTTATAACCCTTTTGAAAAGACGAGGTTCGACGCCCAACAATAATTTCAAACTCTAAAATCATCATAATCACAAACCAAGTTTGCAAATATCCCTCTTCCGAAAAAATCAAGCATGAAGGTCTATCAGATGAGTCATTCCGGGCTCTTGTCTATCAAACTCTCCCATGAGCTTGGGCCTCCCCGGTGAGGGGTTCCTGATGGTATTCTCTTGAAGGGCTTACTGTGAATATTAATTAACCATAACCCCAAATTATTGCTTCCCAAATTCATTGTATCAAAATGTATGTTCTTATAATATGATAATATTTTCTTCCCAATACCTTCAATTAATTATATGCATTATCATTATCATCTTTGGTTAGCACTTTTCCCAAGGTCAAAAATGATAGTCATTCGAAAATTTTTCCTTGGGTTTTTTTATCTAAGATGGTGTATGATATATTTCGATATCTCCCTTTCAAAAAATCATCCTAACAAACTTTACTTTAAAGAATTAATCAAAGGATATTAAAGTTTGATTTGTTTTCCCCGCAAGCTTAAACTTTAAAGTTTTTTTTTTAACAAGTGTTTATAAGAAGCTTTGTTAATCCAAATACAAATGCTTAGACCTTCCCCTATATTAAAAATATGCCACTATGATTTCCAAAACACAATCACGAATATTCCTTATGGAATATTCATTAGAAAGTATAAACTCCTTGGCACCTTCTGAGAACCTCTCCTTGATAGCATACTTTTAATAAATAATTTCTGACAACACAATCGAAAGGATTCCTCCAGAAGTAAACCTTTTGATAGCGCCCTTATAATATCTCATATACAAAAACACTATCAGAAAGGAACCTTCTGAAACAGAACCTTTGACAACATTACTCTGAAGACGCTCACCCAATGTCACGAGCCAGGGAATCTTCTCTCCGAAAACATTAATGGAGCTATAATTTTTCTATCTGCTATAGGTTGTAGTCCACTCATATTAATTACAAAGGGATTGAGAAAAATTTGAAACACTTAAAACCTAAATTGAAACCTTTATTGTGCATTATTCAAGATTTCAAAGTGCAAAAGGAGACCTGTGTACCAAATTATCAATCAACTAAGATATATAATGTGAAATAGTGAAGCCACCATGTATGTATATAATATGTTTGAAAGATGTTTTACTCTAGTCTTAACATTCTGATAAGATCATTGTGATTTATATGTTATATAAACTTAAGAGAACAATATATCATGACCACAAAGAGGAAAGGAAAATATCCCTTGGTGAATGTGACTGCACCTGTAAAAAACCTAGATGACATGTTGTTGTCCAATACAAATTACTTCAACAAAATGGAGCATTTTCCAATATGGGATGAAATATACAAAATATATAACACTAAATATTTCCCCGTGGAATATGATGACATAACAGTTTATCACAACATAAAGAAGAGAAGGGTATATGTGATAGTGACTTGGCCAATGCTTTTTTTCATACAATGATGTCGCGAGGTGAGTTTTCACTCATTTGGATGCTAACACGACTACTTTGGTGAACAAATTTAGATTTCCAATAGCTTCTCCGAGTCCGGATGACATCCACACTAGGAACCACCTACAACAATATGACGTGTCCCTGAATAAGTCATTTGTGAATAAATTTGGGGAATACCACCCAAAATTTAACAAACTAGTGGATGATTCATGGGGTGAAGAGACAATTGTTTCCATGACACAATACCGATTTCTCCTAATACATTATCTAAAGGTACCCTATCGATTATTCACATGCATGATATGTATATTGTATGGAAAAGAGACCAACAAACATTTTTAGATGGAATGGGTGTTGATGGCTTATTGTGTAGCCAAGACAGAGCATGTATTCAACTGGGCCCAAATCCTCACATTCAACATCTTCAATAATTCCTGAGAAGCCTTAAGTTTGAAGAAGCCATGTTTTTACATGTCTTACTACCTAATTGATGCTATTTGTTCCTCAATACATTTTACTTATTTGGGATGGGAGTAGAATTTTGAGTTTACCACCTATACATGTATATTGCTCAGAGTTATGGGATATAAACTACAATAAATATTTTTATGATATTTGTGAGTACTTCCTAGTTTCACTGTTTATCATCATATTCAATCACCCACCCCATAGAATATCTCAGGGTTCCATAGCAACCTTGAAGGATATTGGTGATTGGCACATAGGGAAATATTACACATATGTCAAGATTTATGGATGTACACAAGCCCCATATATCCTTCCAAAATATGTCCCTGACAAACTGTTAGCTAGAGAAATTGCATATCAAACTGTGGAGGAAGGAATAACATATTTTTTGTTAGCAAGAAACAAAATACTATGGCCTAGGTTCCCAATAAATGTGAGAATATTCACTTTGACAAATGTTCCTCATTCTTGGAAAGAAGTTGAAGCCCTACAAGCAATTTTTTGATGCATAGGGGAACCCAGGGGGCATGATCCAAGAGGGATTGTCAAAGAACATGTCAATTCAGTGGGGTTGGTACACCCCATGGCTCATGATGTGA
Source organism: Picea engelmannii (assembly GCA_009831015.1). NCBI lineage: Eukaryota > Viridiplantae > Streptophyta > Pinopsida > Pinales > Pinaceae > Picea > Picea engelmannii. The sequence goes on along the minus strand of ML794973.1, from coordinate 230,005 downwards.
ATTTGGTAGAGGAATTTTTCAAAGGAACCTTTTTCTTTGAAGAAGTATTAAACTTATTGCCAAATAAACTAGAAAAATAAAAATTGCATAGGGAAGAGGAAGATAAAAGGAAAATATCCAAAGAGAGGTTACTATTACTATTCACCAGAAATAAATAAAATTAAGAGGAGAAGGATATTGAAGAATAAAGAAAGGAATATGAGAGGTACAATAAGGCCTTGGAGTCTGAAGAAAAATTCAAACAAAAGGAGCAATAGAAAAAGGAAGAAGCACAAGTAAAGGTAGAAGAAAAAATGAAAAAGAACGAATAAGAAAAAAAAGAAAAGAAAATGGAGGAATATTAGAAAAATACAAAATTGGAGGAAAAGAGGAAAAAGGAAGAAGCAATTGAAAATGATACTAGAGAAAACAAGAAAATAAATGAGCTAGAAGCAAAAGAAAAATATGAAGTTGAACAAAATAAAAATAAAAATAAAAATTGAAGAGGAAAATAGAAAGAAACAAGAGGAAACGAAAAAAAAAGGCAGCAAAAGATGAGAAAAAGAAAAAGGAAGAATTAGAGGAGGAAAATAAAAGTAAAGCTATAGAGGCCGAACATAAAAAGAAAGTTGAAGAAGAGGGAAAGAAAATTGAAGAAGAAGAAGAAAATAAAAGAGTCATTGAAGCATAATTAAAAAGAAAAGTTGAAGAAGAAAGAAAGAGAAAGGATGAATACCTTGAAGAGGAAGAAAGACATAAAAAAATATGAATGAGGAAAAGAATAGTAGAGAAAGCCCAAGTGCACCCATAGTGAACATACCTATCCATGCTTGTACTCCCCTAAAATCAATTCCAGGGAAATTTTCTTGCTCATCCCAATTATTAGAATTATAAGATGTTGTGGTGGATATTAGGAAATATTACTACAACAATTGAACAAAAGGGATTGAGAAAAGATGAAATAAAATAAAAAGAGGTGAAACATCCCTCAACAAGGAGTCTTCCAAAGGGATAATTGTATGGAAATCAATTCCAGATCATAAGGTTAACTCTCTAGAGAATGCTTCATCCCTAAATGCATTTGCAGGGCCAACTCAATATTAGTGTGTGAGTTGAGTGTCACATTAGACATCTACAAAGCAAGGGTGTCCGAACTGGAAGACCAACTGAAGGGTCAAAGAGACAATTTAGATGTTGAGTTTAGGAGAGAGGCCAGTACAACTAGACAACGACATAACGAAGAGATGCAAACTCTAAAGTTAGAGCACTCAAAAGAAACAAAGAAGTTAAAATAAGCCCATGCATAAGAAATATCCAACCTGGAGATAGAGAACTAGGAACTCACTAGATTATCAGAGCAACAAGAGCGCCAAATATTAGGGCTTGAAAAAGAAAAAGAAAAATTGGAAAACATCATAAAGGAGAGCATCGAAAAGGCTCTTATCATAAGAGCTATGAAAGAAGAAGCTAGTGCTACAAATGAATAACTAAATAAGGTGCAAAGAGAATTATTTTGTACATTAAATAGCATTCAGAGATACAGGGATGATTAAATCAAATTGTTAGACCAAATAGATGAAATTAAATACCAATACAAGAAGGTTGATGACACATTTGATTAAATTGTAGATTGGCCAATTCGTAGTTATCTGTTGGGTTTCTTCAAGATCTTCGTAAATGAATTTGATTTGTTCTTAAATAAAATTTGTGGAGGAAAATTCAATTGTTTTTCCATTTCTATTAACCCTTAGTGGAAATTGGGCTCACATACTAGTTGGAAGCTCTATCTCAAATGAGATTAGGTCTAATTGCGACTTGCCATTGAGCGTTTTCCCTTAAATTCTTAATATACCATTTTGACCTGTCAACAAGTTCTTTGCGAGATGAATGGAACTCTAGATCTTATTGTACAACCTTCTATTCTCATGCTTCTTTCCCAATTCGTCCATAAGCCTCTATGATCAAATCATCTCTTTACTATCATTTGTAGAAGTGACATACTCTGATTCCATTATTGAAAGTGTAACAACCTTTTGCAATTTCAAAATCCAACTTACTATTGTTCCACCTATAGTAAAAACATATCCTATGGTTCTCCTCCTTCTGTCTATATTTCCTACCATATCTAAGTCAACATATCTCTGTAGAATAATGTTTGAACATCCCAAACATAATTACTTAGTAGTAGTTCCTCTAAAATACTTTATACTCAACTTTATTGACTTCTAATGCTCTTTACCTGGATTGTTCATATACCTTCTCACAACTCCCACTGCATGTGCAATATTTGGCTTTGTGCACACCATCACATACATCAAACTACCAATTGTTGATGAGTACAAAACCTTGGACATGTAGCCTATCTACTCCTATGTCTTGGGGCACATCTCCTTAGTCAGTTTGAAACGAATGGCCAAAGGTGTACTAACTTTTTTTTCATCCCACATTTTAAATCTTTCCAACACCTTCTCTATGTGTTTACCCCAAGAAAATATTATTATTTTTTTTTATTTTTTCTATCTCTTGTTATTCTCATACCAAGGATTTACTTTGCAACATCAAAATCCTTCATTGCAAATGAATTAGCTAATTTTATTTTGAACACATTTATATCCTACATGTTAGACCTGACAACAAGCATGTCATCTACGTACAATAACAAGATAATATAGTTTCCATTATCTAGTCTATTAAAATAAACACAACAGTCATATTGATATCTATTGTAACCTTCTTCTATCATAAACTTGTCAAATTTCAAATGCCACTACCTTGGAGGTTGATTTAGGCCACATAAGCTCTTCTTCAACCTGCATACTAGTTTTTCCTTCTCTTTGACAGTGGTTGTTGTATATAAATATCTGCTTCCAAATCCCCATGGATAAAATTTATCTTTACATCTAACTATTCAATATGCAAAATTTCTACTACCACAAGACTTAAATTAGTTCTAATTGAATTCATTCTAAAAAAAAGAGAAAATATTTAATCAAAATCTATACCTTTCTTCTGTGCAAACCCCTTTACAACTCTTTTCTCACAACTCCCACTGCATGTGCAATATTTGGCCTTATGCACACCATTACATACATCAATCTACCAATTGTTGATGAGTACGAAACCTTGGGCATGTAGTATATCTACTCCTATGTATTGGGACACATCTCCTCAGTCAGATTGAAATGGATGGCCAAAGGTGTACTAACTGTTTTTTCATCCCACATTTTAAATATTTCCAACTCCTTCTCTATGTGTTTACCCCAAGACAATATTAATTTGTTATTTTTCCTATCTCTTGTTATTCTCATACCAAGGATTAACTTTGCAACATCCAAATCCTTCATTGAAAATGAATTAGCTAATTTTCTTTTGAGCACATTTATATCCTACATGTTAGACCCTACAACAAGCATGTCATCTATGTACAATAAAAAAATAATATAGTCTCTTAAAATAAACATAACGGTCATAATGAGATCTATTATAACCTTTTTTTTGTCATAAACTTGTCAAATTTCAAATAACACTTCCTTGGAGCTTTCTTTAGGCCACACAAGCTCTTCTTCAACCTGCATACTAGTTGTTCCTTGCCTTTGACCTCATACCCATGTGGTTGTTGCATATAAATATCTTCCTCGAAATCCCCATGGATAAAATTTGTCTTTACATTTGACTATTCACTATACAAAATATCTACTACCACTAGACTTAAAATAGTTCTAATTGAATTCATTCTAAAAAAAAAGAGAAAATGTTTCATCAAAATCTATACCTTTCTTCTGTGCAAACCCCTTTACAACAAGTCCATTGTTGTACCTTTTTTTTCCTTCATCTTCTTCCTTCAAACTATAAACTCATTTATCCACAATGCTATTGTACCTGCAAGCAACTACACAAAGTACCAATTTTTGTTATGTACCTACATTACTTCTTCATATCTTTTTGGTACACTATAATCAATCAACAATAAATAATACAATGAATAAGAGTATCATTCAGAGGGTCTACTTAACTTGGTAGATATTCTAAAAGAACTTGCAAGAGTTTTAGATATTGATTACTACTATTGTTGTTTTTGAACATTTTGATTTTATGACACCTTTGGAGTTTCATTTCTATGATTTCACTAATAACGGTGTATTCTGTGTTTTCCTTTTCTTGTTTCTTTCCCTACAATTGATCTTCATATTTGTACATGACCTTTTCATTGAATACCACATCTCCAGTCCTAATGATTTTGTGATTTTTATAATCTGATAAGCAATAACCAAAATCATTAACTCCATATCCAATAAAAGTACACTTCTTGGATTTTTCCTCAAGCTTTGTTCTATTTTCTCTATCAATATGGACAAATTCTTCACAACCAAAAGCATTCAGAAATGAGTAGTTTACCTTTTTACCTACTCATGCTTCCTGTATAATTCCACCATCCATAGAACTTGAAGGCCCTCTATTTGTTAACTAAATAGTAGTATCCACAACATCTTCCAAAAAATGTAAGGGAAATCCTACATGCAATCTCATACTCCTTGCATGCTCTATGATTGTCATGTTCATGCTTTCTAACATACAACCATTTTCTTGTGGTATTATTGGAATCGTCTTCTCTCTACAAATTTCATGGAATGAACAATAACTATCAAGGTCCTTCTTGCAATATTTTCTTCCATTATCTGATCTAAGACACTTCAAATTATTTCCTCTCTCATTCTTAACCAAATATTTCCATTTCTTAAAATAATTAATTTAACATCGTATTTTTTTTTTTCAAATGCAATAAACCCAAGTTTTTCTAGTTGCATCATCAATAAAATTAACATAAAATAATAGACACCAAGAGATGATACCTAACATGATATCTAAGTGTGTGCAAGATCTAACTTTTCACTCTTGTTTTTCTTCCCAACTCTAAGAAATATGAATCTCTTTTATTTTCTATAAACACAATTCTCACAGAAATCCAAATAAACCTACTTCAAGTATGGAAACAAATTATGAGTGGATAATTTGCATCCCCTTCTCACTCATGTTCCTAAGCCTATGATGCCACAATGTTGTATCCACTCCTGTAGAATTAAAACAATAGAAGATTCAACATTATGAGTACAAAAATACAATGTACCTACCTTCGCTCCTTTTGCAATTATCAATGATACTTTAATGACCTTCCATGAATTGTTTGTAAATGTAACTGTATAGTCTTCAATTTCCAACTACCTTACTAAAATAAGATTTATTATGAAACCAAGAATGCCCTGAACCTCTTTCAACAACCATTATTTTTCATTCTATAATTTCATATGTATCTTACCCTTTCCAACAATTTTACATGGTTTATCATCACCCGAATAAACCTATCCAAAATCACCTTGAACATAGTCTTAAAAATATTTCCTATTGAGTGTGGTATGAAATGAAGCACCTGAGTCTACCAAACAAGAATAAATAATATTATTGAATGAAAGGATTGTTGGAAGATTGATTGTTGTCATTGATGTCAACCCTAGTCATTGGTTTTGGACTGCAAGATTGATGAAGGTATTTGGACATGAAGGACAATGCACATGCATATACAACACCCATGGATAGATAGTATACATCATGTTGTTTTCGTTTGTATGTGGCATGTCACGTGGATCCTCATGGTTGAGGAGGAATGAATTTTTGAAGATAAAAAAGCGAATTGAAGAAGGAAGTACATGTCGGCCCTGAAGATAATTAAAGACAAGAATTACAAAATAAGAAAGTGCCAGGTTGAACCTAATGTTAAAAGGAAGTGACATAAATGGTATAAATACATATCATTATACATTCATTTTATACACAAGTCGAATTCTAGAGGTAATCAAAAGTAAAGAAGGCTAGATTTCAAGGGAGGATGAAGTCTTTTGGTGATGTGTTCTAAGTATCAACAATTGGTATCAGAGTGGGTTACCTTCAGTCCAGATAAACCACTGGAAGGAATATCCTAAGCAAAAATCAAGACAACATTCCAAATGGGATTCCACCATTTGATGGAAGCAATTTTGAATATTGGAGTAATATAATGGAAACTTACTTGAAAGCTATCAGGGTAGATGTTTGGTTCTCAGTTGTTTCAGGATACAATGCTTTGAAGAAACGAAAGACTGCAGCTCAGAAGGAAGAAAAAAGGAACAACAAATTGGCAATAGATACCATCCTGGATGGATTGACAGATTCAATGAAATCCAAGGTGGGATAATGTGCATCATCAAAAGATCTTTGGGACAAGATACAAGACCTTTATGCAAGGGAAGAAGTAGCAGAAGAAGAAGAAGTTGAAGCAAATTACAACATCTCATATTTCAAAGAAGCAAATAGAGGTTAGTTCTTTTTCTTTAATTGTGAAGGAGTAGGACATTTTGAATTTGAATGTCCTCATCCAAGGATTGAAATAGATTTCACTGAAGAAGAAAATTCCAATGAAGAAGAAGAAAATCATGAAGTAGAAATTATTCAACAAGAAGATGAGAATCTTAAAAAATTGAAGCATGTTGAGATTGAAAATAGAAAGATAAAAGACACACATAGAAAACTAAGAAGTGAATTGGGTAGTTGTGAAAAGACAGTTGTAAGCTTGAAGAAACAATTAGAAGACTTTGAGAAACTAAGAGAAGAAACCATTTCCTTGAAAACTCTACTCAAAGAAGAAAGAAGGATAGGAGAAGTAAGGAATGTCCAAATGATGAAGAAAGAAGAATATTGTGAGAAACTTGAACACGAAGTTGTCTCATTAAGGAAGATCTTAAGAAACTCTCAAGTGCCAAAAGACTTAACACATCTTAGATGCATGGGTGAAACTACATACAAAGAAGATGCAAATACCAATAAGAAGGTTGAAGAAAAAGATACACAGATAGTTGATGAGAAGTGGACCAGGATACCATAAAGAAGGAATGATTACAAAAGAGATGAATATCCAAGAATACCTCCTACCTTCAGGAATCAAAGAAGATTCAATTAGTATGAAGGAAACTACAGAAGAGTAGATCATGAACCCAGATGGACTACATCACAAAGAAGGTCACTTACTCCAAGGTATCAAAATTTCTTTCTTGGTCATTGTTATACTTGCAAAAATTTTGGACATAAGGCAATTAATTGCAAAATCAATGAAAGGAACAACTACACAATAAACATGAATGGTGTAAATAGAAGGTATGGAAATAATTGTGGATTTGTCAATAAAAGTTATAATTAATTGTGGATTTGTCAATGGAAAAAAATATTGTATTCTACAAATGTAATTATCTTGGTCACAAAGCACGAGATTGCAGATATATGAATGAAGATGTCCCTATGCCAACCATAGTATGGAGAAGGAAAGAAATTCCAAACAATGAAGATTGTCGAATAGCATTGACCGCTGAAGAATATAAAGAAGAAGATGAATGGTACATAGACAATGGATGTTCTTCACACATGACCGAGGATCAAGACAACTTCATCAGCATGAAGAGAAAGGGTGGAAATGTTGCATTTGGATATGACTCATCTAAAAAAATACTTGGAGAAGGTATAGTAGAGCTTGGAAGAAAAAATGAAAAAGTAAAGAATGTCCTATTGGTTGAAGCCTTGAAGCATAATCTACTCAGTTTTAGTAAAATGTGTGATCAAGGATACTCTCTTACGTTTGACTCCCGAAAATGTAAAATAAGAGAAAATAACTCATGAATATTGGTTGCAACTGCAACAAGAAGACCGAACAACATATACATCATAAACATGAAGAAGAGAGAGAAGACAAAATCCACACAAAAGGATTCCAAGGAAGAAAAATTCCCAAATACCAAAAACAAGGATGATGTATTATTGAGTGCCACATGTTCAGGGGGAGAAACCCCAAAGAAGAATGTCACCTTATGCCATTGAACTCAGTGGGAGAAACCCTACCCTTTTCCATTGATGTCAAAGGGGGAGAGAAATTGGGATCATGATGACAGGGGGAGAATGAGTGTTTCCATCAATGACAAAGGGGGAGATTGTTGGAAGATTGGTTGTTGTCATTGATGTCAACCTTAGTCATTGGTTTTGGATCGCAAGATTGATGAAGGTATTTGGACATGAAGGACAATGCAAATGCAAATACAACACCCATGGATGGATAGTATACATCATGTTGTTTCTGGTGGTATGTGGAATGTCATGTGGACCCTCATGGTCGAGGAGAAATGAATTTTTGAAGATGACAAAGTGAATTGAAGAAGGAAGTACAGGTCGACCCTGAAGATAATTAAAGAAAAGAATTACAAACTAAGAAAGTGTCAGGTCGGCCCTAATGTTAAAAGGAAGTGACATAAATGGTATAAATACATATCATTATACATTCATTTTATACACAATTCAAATTTTAGAGGTAATAAAAAATAAAGAAGGTCGGATTTCAAGGGAGGATGAAGTCTTTTGGTGATGTGTTCTAAGTATCAACAACGATTAAATCATATTGTAACATATCATATGCTACAATTGCTTCCTAATTATTCTCATGTTGTCCAACTCCTTGTTTTCCTTTCTGAGATGAACAATCTTTCTTCAAGTGTCATTTTTTCCTATAATGCCAGCACTCCATATTCCCTCTAGAATTAGATCTTCCCTTCTTATAATTCACATGATTCCCTAATATCTTTCCTCTATCCCTTTGTCTTCCCTTGTTCTCCAAAATCAAAGTATTACTTGATGTTTCACCTATGATTTTCCATCGAATTTCCTTTTTAACGATAACACCAACAACATCGTCAAACTTTAAAGTGTTTGAACCAAAGATATCATTACTCACAACCATGACCAAGCCATTCCATATTTCTAGAAATGAGTGCAAAATCAAAAGATCCCTAACCTCATCATAAAATTTTACTCCTACAAAACATAATCGATTGGTGATCGTGTTAAACTCATTTAAATGATCAACAAAAAACTCACCTTCTGACATATTCATATTAAATAAACACTTTATAATAAATATCATGTTGGAGGATATGGTTTTTCATACAGTTTATCGAATTCCTTCCTCGGATATTTTATTGTTGTTTCTTTTGAAATGTTGAAAGCCACCAATGCTGCAGGAAACAACTGTATTTTCTAATGCCTTTCTTTTAAGAACATCCCATTCTTCATCCTTCATAGTCACCAAATTCCTTTTGATTCCTCCCAATGGTAGGAAAATATTCTTTCGACATAGATAATCCTCCATTTTCATCTTCCATAGATGGTAGTTTTGGACGTTAAACTTTTTGACCCTAAAATTTCCTTCTTCCACCATTTCTCCCACTTGAACAAGGAACCCTCATTTATTGCGCATTTATCAGCCAAATAGACCTTCATCTATGATACTAGTTGTTAGGAATAGGATCACAGATCAATAAAAATAAAACAAATCAAAATGAATGCGAAATAAAAAAAATAGAAGAACACAATACAAGAGAGACATCGATATACGTGGTTCACCTGATATGGGCTACATCCACAAAGAAACAACTAGTCCTTCCTTTATTCCATCTAGAAAAATTAAGGGATAACACCTACAAAACATTTGCTACAACATTCTCTTCACTCTCTCATAGTCTCCTCTTTCAATCACAATGCAATATTTCACCATTACAATACAATATATATAGGATCTCATGGTAACCAAAATCCCTAATCCATTGACCTAGGTTAGATTATAACCTTAATTCTTTAGCCAGAATTAGAAAACCATGGGTTGGAGAACCACATGTCGAAACCACCCAAAAATGACATAAAAAATTACCCAAAAATTTTGCTCAGGGGATCCTCCCCCATGTGGAACCCTACTACGTGCCTGGTGCAATGTAATAATGTGTGAAACTAATCGTGCAAAGAATATAACACAAACCCCTGCTAGGGACTAGGATCTAGACGCAGTTGAAACAAGACCTCTAAATCAGGAAGATAATCAGGCTCCACAACCAACAAATGTCTTCTGGGTCATCCAATTTATATATATCGGTTGAGTAGATGTCATTCTTTAAAGAAATTTTCTCATTGTACTGATTTTTTTTTAACTTAGGGATATTTGGGGAGAATAATCCATTTTGGGCCGCATAAATTTTAATATTTTGGAATCCTAACTCCCTAGATCCATCGACATCAGTTTTATGCAGTATGTTTCAGAATTAAGTTTCTTTCAACCATATTTTTTATTTTGATTACATCTATAAATATACCAAATTGTGTAGTTTTGTGATCTCATTCGAGATACATGGATGTGTGTTGGAGTTTTACTTCATCTTTCAGGTTAGGGCATGTCTTAAAGGAACTCTCCATTGAACTTATCCAAAAATATGCCTTTCCACCATCAAGGGATCCCACACATAAATGACACTTGTAAATGTGTTGAACCTACACAAAATATATCTACTATAAAATACTACACACATTTACAGAGATAAATTAAGAAATAAGAAGCAAGAGAAAAAGAATGGAAGAATTCTCATTAACCGTAATGAATAATGAATTATTTACACATGGTATACTATGTATAACTCAATGAATGCGCATTGGAGGAGAACCAATGCACCATAGTGGTGGTCTAGAGTGATCTGGACACACACACCAATAGTTATGGGAGTGAATTGCCACCTAGTCTAGTCTCTCAGGGAATTATGGGAGTGAACTGCCACCTAGCTGAGTTAACTAGTCAACCAATCTTTAGTTAACTGGTTGAAACATAGTGTAGTGAGGAGTAGATCAAGGAATCAAGGGTAATGTGCCAGTTTAGTGATGAAACCAAGGCAAGTGCACATTAACACGATGATTATACCAATGTTGCATGGTGACGAAACCAATGCAGTATCTAGACTCGGCTCAACTAGTCAAACTGAAGTGTTAACTGAAGAGAATATTCTTTAGGTGGAATATTCTCCTTTAAAATATAGGAGAATGGATAATGAATAATTATGACTAATAAACAAGGAAAAATTTAGGAAAAAGAAATCCTAGGTGTGTGTGAAGTAACTCCAACACCCCCCTGAACATCACTATGTTGAAAATAAAGAATGGGTCCCGACAACAAGGCTGTGTTAGGTACCCAAATACAAAATATACATTGAAAAAAAGTGAGGAAAGAGGGAAAACCTCATTGGAAAACCCCCCCCTCAAGGTAAAATGTATGTAAAAAGAAGAACTACTGTTGCTAGGAAACTGTGTCCTTCACTCCAAGATGACTTTGCAGAGAATGGAAATTTTGCAGTGAAGGTCTTGGTGAAGATGTCTGTCGTCTTTTATGTTGAAGGACATAACCGCAGTTCGATGATCCCCTCGTGTACTAAGCCCCGGATTTAGTTCATGTGGATCTCTATGTGCTTTAGATGTTGCCTCTGAACTCAATCTCTGCAGAACTTCAGAGTGTTATGGTTGTCACACCAGATGAGGATCGATCGATGAAATTGAATGCCCAAATCAGTGAGAAAATGTTGTAACCACATAGCATGAATGGTTATGTTAACTACCTCTCTATAATCTGCCTCAGCTGAAGATAGAGAAATGGCATATTTCTTCTTGCTCGACCAATAGATAAGACCAGAACCAAGATCGAGTGAGTACCCAGATGTGGACTTGCGATCAGTTTTATCGCCAACCTAGTCAAAATCAGTGAATTGGTTGAGCTCTAATGTAGAGTCTTCTTCATAATGAATCCCAAAGGTGATGGTGCCCTGTATGTATCGAAGGATACTCTTTACATCCTTCCAATGTAGCTCATGCGACTCTTGCATGAACCTGGAAACTACGCCAACTGCATAGGAGACGTATGGTCTGGAGTGTGTGAGATACAACAATCTCCCCACTAGATGTCTGTATAGTATGTTGTCAACCAATGGAGTGTCCCCTCCATCCTCAAGTTTGACCCCTGATAGGAAAGGAGTCAGAGAAGACTTGCAGTCTGTCATGTGAAATCTCTCAAGGATATCTCATGCATACTCGGTCTAAGACAGTTTGATGCCTAATACATCCTCATCGATCTCGAGTCCAAGGAAGATGTGTAGTGGACCCATGTTCGTCATAAAAAAAATGTCATGTAGAATCCTCTTGACTACAGAAATCGCTGAAGTCGAGCAATCGGTGATCAATAAATCATCAACATACAAAAATAACAGAAGTGAATCAGTCGTCCTGAGCATGTATACATTCAGGTCTAATTTACAACGTACAAAGTTCTGTGACAACAGGTAGGAGTCCATCTTGGCATACCATTCCCTCAGAGCCTTCTTGAGGCCATAAAGGGACTTCTTCAGTCAACAGAAAAAAGATGATTCTTGCATAAATCCCTGGGGTTTCTCCATATAGATCTCCTTAGAGAGATCACCGTGATGAAATGCATTCTTCACATCCATATGATGGAATTCCCATCCCTTGGTTGTTTCAATGGAAAGTGCCAATCGTATGGAATCCATCTTCGCTATTGGAGCGAAGGTCTCATCATAGTCAATACCATGAACCTACTGAAATCCTTTGGCAACAAGCCTGACATTGTATCTACTAATCTGTCCATCTGCTGCGCTCTTGGTCATGTATACCCATCTGCATCTGAAAAATTTTCTCCCAAAAGGAAGGGGAGCTAGATACCAAGTTTGGTTCTTGAGGAGGGAGTTGTACTCCTCCTGCATGGCGGATTGCCAAAAGGGATTTCCAACGGCCTCACCATAAGACTATGGTTCTGAAGACTGAACCAAGAAAATATCTTAGAGGTCAATAGTTCAGTGGTAGTGAGTACAACATGAGGATCCTAGAAATCATATCGATTCCTCCTAGTATCGGGTGGATCACCAACAAGATCCCCTACATCCTGAAGAGTAGTATGTGCCCACTTGGGCCTTTTCTCTGGCTCTGCAACTACATCTGGATGGTACGACTCTGTATCTAACTATGTTGACTCTGCATATAAATCATATGTGTCCTATGAATCAGAACTGTCATCTTAAGAAGAGTCGGCATGTGCATTCTCATCATCCCAGACATGTGGAAGAATGAAGGTGTCTGCATGCGGCTGTCGAGGTACATGCAAGACACTTTCCTTGAATTGGACACTTTGCATAATGATGAGACGATCTGAGGAAATATCAATATGTATGTATCCCTTCACACCATTGGGGTATCTAAGAAAAATACACTTAGCTCTTTGTGGATCAAGTGCCTTCCTCTTTTTAGAGGGAATCTGGGCCCATGCACGTGAACCAAAAATATGAAAGTGGGTCACTTCCGGTTTGAGGCTGCTCCAAGCCTCGTAGGAGGTATTATCCTTGATCGATCTATGGGGAGATCTATTTTGGATGTATGTTTCACACTTAAATGCTTCGACCCATAGTCTTCGTGGTAGTGAATTTTCATGCAACATGCAAGATGCCATCTCCTTTAGAAATCTATTTTTCCGCACAACAACTCTGTTTTGTTGCAGAGTATAGGAAATTATGTGTTGCAACTGAATCCCTGCCTCATGAAAAATATTATGGATCTCATGATTGACATACTCTCCCCCATTATCATTTCAGAGGGCTTTGATTTTCTTTGCGGACTGTGTCTCAACTAGGGCTTTTAAATCTTTGAGGTGTTGAAAGACCTCATATTTTTTCCTGAGAAAGTAAATCCATGTAAAACGTGAGAAATCATCAGAAAAAATGAGAAAAAACCTCACTTTGTCGATGGATGGATGTGGAAAAGGACCCATAAGGTCACTATGGATCATATCCAAAGGTGCAGAAGCTCTCTGAGACTTTCCTTTGTCAGATTTCTCTTGAGGGTGTTTTCCAAGAACACATCCCTCACATACTCCCTTGGAGAAATGGATGTCCAGTACACCATCAACCAATATTTTCTTACTAAGTTATTGCATATATCTAAAATTAAAATTTCCAAACCTTTTGTTCCATATCCTACTACTTTCATCAGCATGGGTAAGCAGTAAAGAAATATCCGGTTCAATAAATTCAGAAAATGTATACAATCTAGATTGATGATTTACCTCATCGGTAGCAACCTTGGAGTTGGTTTGCATGTCATAGATGTCCACTGCATTTGGTGTGAATATGGATTTCTTTCTGGTGCCAAAATTCTTCATCTAATACACAGAGATAAGGTTGACAAAAAGTTTGGGAACGTGCATCACATTCTCAAAGCTTCCGTTGGTGAGTTCAATCCTTCCTTTGTCGGTGACTTCGACTAAAGAGTTGTCCCCCATAAAAATAGGAGGACATTTTCATGCATCCGATGAAGAATAAACTTATTTTGAGGCATCCATGTGATGTGATTCTCCTGAATCTATGATCCAAGAATCAAGAGAGGAGTTGATAGCAATCAAGGCATGGCTAGAATTGCCTTTCTTGGGATTTTGATCTTCTGGATTCTTCTTCTTGGAATCCTCAAGGATGAGATCTTCGAGGTTATTTTTATGAATTATTTGAGTCATTATATCTATTTTTTTTTTCATACATGTGGAATATAGATGGAATCCTTTGTGATTGCATGCACATTTCTCTCCTTTTCTTCCCTTTTCCCTTTTGGATCCAGAGGCATCGGTGAAGGGTTTTGAGTATCCTTCCTTCTTCATATTTGCATGAGCTTTCCTTCTTCCTTTATATTTATATTTCTGATATTGATGGCTGCCATCTTGCATGGTAAGTGCATGCGCCTTTGGGCCTTTGATTTTTCCCATGTTGATGAGCTTGGTTTTCTCTTATGTCATGGATTCGATAAAGTCCTTAAGAGAAGGCATCTTCCAGGTGGCTCCAGAGGAAAATATGACTGAATGGAATGTGGACACGAACATAGATAATTCAAGACCAATTTTGGAGAGAATGGTTAGAACCATTTGTTTCTCCTCCTTAGATTTATCAACCTCGCAAGCTTTGAGTTGCGACAATAAATCCTTGAATTTTGTAAAGAAATATTGGATATTATTGAAGCTTTTTGGATCCAATGTGAGAAATTACACCTCCATTATGTTACCCCTCATCTCATCCTATTTTGAAAATATCCCTTCCAAGGTGGTCCAGGCTTCATTGGGAGTCTTACAGGAAGTTGTGTGAAAACGAAGATCGAGAGAAATAAGACTGTAAATTGTTTTGGATGCTTCATCCATTCGATTTAAATTCTTGGATTTTTCTATGGTTGATGTCGATTCTTTGTTTGTATTCAAGGTTAACCTATACAATCCTTTGGTTCAGATATGTATGACTATTTTATACTTCCATGCAAAGTAGTTGTAAGGTGTAAGAATGAATTCTTTTGGGAAATCCATCTTTCCGCTATCTTCAATATTTTGTACCTGCGAAAAAATTTGGTCTAGTTGTTGCTTAGAAGTTTGTCGGCTCTGATACCATGTAAATGTGTTGAACCTGCATAGAATAGATATAGCTAGAAAATACTACACACATTTGCAGAGAGAAATTAAGAAAGAAGAAGCAAGAGAGAAAGAATGGAATAATTCTCATTAATCGTAATGAATAATGAATTATTTACACATGATATACTCTGTATAACTCAATGAATGTGCACTAGAGGAGAACCAATGTGCCATAGTGGTGGTATAAAGTGATATGGACACACACCGACAGTTATAGGAGTGAATTTCCACCTATTCTAGTCTCTCAGGTAGTTATAGGAGTGAACTGCCACCTAGCTGAGTTAACTAGTCAACCAGTTTTCAGTTAACTGACTAAAACATAGTGTAGTGAGGAGTAGATAAAGGAATCAAGAGTAATGCACCAGTATGGTGATGAAACCAAGGCAAGTGCACATTATCATGGTGATTATCCCAATGTTTCATGGTGACAAAACCAATGCAACATCTAGACTCAACTCAACTAGTCAAACTGAAGTGTCAACTGAAGAGAATATTCTCCAAGTGGAATATTCTCCCCTAAAATATAGGAGACTGGATAATGACTAATTATGACTAATAAACAAGGAAAAACCTTAGGAAAAAGAAATCATGGGTGTGTGTGAAGTAACTCCAACAACACATATTTGGTTAATGGATAATGGGGGAATGGAACCCAACTTCCCTTACAACTCAAGATCTAGATTAATTTTTTTTTAACATAAGATTTGCATACTTTTTAAAAATTTTGGAGGCATTCATGTTTCATTCTCTTAACATAAGTGAAAAGGTTTAATATATTAACAAATATGTGAGGTATTATAAATGGTCAAATCTTTTTTTTTTCAACAGAAAAAATGCTTATATTGGTAAATATAAATAGGTCGTTACATAACACTGTCTTCTGGAACATTGCTTAAGTTCCCTTTTTTCCAGCCTCACAAAATTATGTTCTTTTTACATTTTTTCAAAAAACTGCAAAACTTCTTAGAAACAAGTTCAAAAATATCTGTCAACTATTTTACTTTCCAAAAAACATAATACAAAATGTACCAGTTCTTCATCTTTATAACATCGTTATATTAATAGATAACTAATCTTTCAAAAGTCTTTGTTTGTACTTATGTACCCTCTGCATAATATGTTCCATCCTCGTCCAGTTGCAAAGTTGCTTTTAAGAGCTAGTCAACCTCTTTGTTATATTCTCTGTAAATGTGTTGAGCTTTGAGTTGTAGAAACTTCCCTCTCAATACTCGAATTTTTGTCATCCATAGCTGCAAAGAAACCACTTGTAGATTGTTTTCATTAGTAAACCATTCAATAATAATATTTGAGTCCCCTACCAATTGTAACCTTGTTACCTTTTTATAACATGTAAAATATAAGATACACCACAAAGCTAGTAGTTCACCCCTGATGTTGGTTCCTCTACCACAATTCGTTTTGAGTATGAAAGTCCCCAAAACTGGACATTTTAAAAGAGCTCCAACCCCACATTTTATACCCCTATCTTTTGAAGCACCATCAAAGAATCCCACCACTAGATCCCAGTCAATATTAATAGGAGGCCTATCAATCCTACTATGTTGAATAGGTTGATCAATTTTTAATTCACCCAACTCTTGAAGTATTTTGTTGCATACCCTGACCATCGAAAGAGGATAATATTTAAAAATAACCAGGTTCCTCTTCTTCCAAATCTCCCAACTTAGATAGCAAGGGATTTCTTTACAGTTTTCCCCCTTCCTTAACCAGTTTTGAAAGCACTCAAGAATATGTCCTCCTTTCCAAGTACTATTGATTTTTAACTCCTTTATTATTGTAAACCAAAGGTTTTTAGTAAAATTACACTCCACAAAAGGATGATGCATTGTTTCCTCACTGTTACTACATAATGCACATCTACTAGGCCCAGTTATACCACTTTTGATCAGATTTTCCTATGTAAGAATTTTTTGTTCTAGCATTAACCAAATAAAAAGGATGACTTTGAGAGGTCACTGCCACCTCCAAAGTTCATTATACTAGAAAGTTGATTCTTCCTCCATATCCTCCATCACTTATACATCATAAGCTAGTGTAACACTTACCTGACCTCTTTTAATATCCCATGACCACATTAAAATATCTTTCTCATTATTTAATTCAAAACATGAACTAATTATTCCCCTTAAAAAAATATTTCATTCCTCTTTTTGTTCTCCTTGATCAAATTTGTTAGAGACCAAGTCGAATGGATTATTTTTATTTTGATAATGAATAATGAATTAATATAAATAAGTTGGATATTATAAATAGAAAGGGGATATAAACAAAGACGAAAATTCAAGATAATTAGGTTATGAAAATGGAAAGATAAGATAGAAAAGGTATCAATCCAAAGTATAAATAATTATTAATGATATGGTAAGGATTATATGATGTATGACCTTTTTAAATTAGCATTATATAAGTTGAAGTATTCTAATTTTTATTATCTCAAACATATTCATTAAAGAAATAAGGAAAATGAATACAAAATAATAATGTAGATTTTACTTTTAATAAAACTTTCTTTATTAAAAATATTTGAATTTTTATTATCTCACACATATTGATCGAAGAAATAGGGAAAATAATACAAAATAATAATGTAGATTTTAATTTTAATACAACTTTGTTTATTAAGAATAGGTTTGATATATATCATGATATATATAATTTTTAGGAAAGTGATATTATTTTTGGAATTAAGGTTATAAGGATGGTTTTTGTTTTAAAGAAAATAAAAGTATGTTAATAGAAAATTAAATATGTCTATATGCAATTATGTTTTAAAATATTGGGGTTGCTTTAACTTCTTTTAAAATGTTGGGTTGTTTTAATTTCTTTTAAAATGTTGGGTTTGTTTTAACTTCTTAATGATCGATCTTTTCATTTCATAAATAATGTGTAATACATAAGTAAATTTACAATAATAAGATGTGAATTATTGAAATTTTAAAAGATGAATTCATGGAAAAAAATGAACAATGTAAGGCATAATTTCATAAATAATGTGTAATACATAAGTAAATTTACAATAATAAGATGTGAATTATTGAAATTTGAAAAGATGAATTCATGGTGAAAAATGAACAATATAAGGCATAATGATTTTTTTTTTTTTTTATCATGTTTTGAGGACATTGTCTTTTAAGGGGGAAAAAAGGTAACATGATGAACTGATCAACTTGAGAGAATAGTAGTAAAATTTCATCAAAGTATATAAAATGAAGTCAAAACTAGAAGTAATGTGTATGTAACTACCCTAGAAGGATAGTAAACATATTACTATGAGAAGACAAAAAAAATAAGTACAAAGAGACAATAATTTTAAGAAATGAAGGAAAGTTTGTAAGTTTGATCTCCAATGTTAGTGGTATATATTTGATAAAGTTACCTTATGAAAGAAGGGCAAAGGACAAAGTTGAAAATTTTCTAATAGCAATAACTTATTGTAGTCCTAATAATCATAATCAACTTGGAAGGATGAGATGAATATAAAAGAGTAATAGAAAGATACTAAGGTGAGTGAGTCGAAGTTTCACAAACAAGTGGAAGTAATCAACAAAAAGTAGTATCCTATCCTATAACATGATGGAAGATTTTGGATTATGACGATGAAATAAATAAGCACTATTGAGGTATCCTATGAAAAAATAACCTTTGGAAAATTATTTTTGAAACACAAAAACTTTCCCTAATAGGGAACATGATAAGAATCATTACAAGGTCTAAACGATGATGATGCATATCAGGAAGAAAATGTTGTCAATTAAGCAATGTAGTTAGATAATTCGGAAATGATGTAGGCCATTTTAAGGAATTTTAGAAGGTATGGTGACATTATATTAAGAGGTAATAAACCCATGAGTTCCTATAATATGGGAATGAAGAAGACACACAAATAATATGACAACTTTGCAAGCAGAGAAGGGAAAAATACATTAGCATAAAGGAAATATTCTCTTAGCCAGTAAAAAAAATAGTGATAAGTAAGCAAGGTGTCCAATTTGAATTAGAAAAATATATAATATTAAAGATTAGAGTGGTTAATTATAACAACCTTACATGACTCCCTTAAAGTGTATATCTAATGGATCACATTGAAGTGCTAAGGGAACTATTAAAACATAATAAAGCTTAAGGAAATGTTATGTAAGGGTGTCTCCCCCAGTAGAAAGTTGTCTTTAGGATATTGAGAAGTACATTGAGAAACATGAATGTTGACTATGTATGATTGGTAAGGGTCATAGTGATGACTTATATAATTTAAAAGTGTTAATATAGGAAATATATGATGTGAAAGGTTAAGCCTTAAAGATTGATGAGAAAAGACCTAGCTTGAAGAGTAAGAATCTTGTATGCAATGATGAGTTATTTATTTGGATTAGGTGAGCCAATGTTTTTGAGGGGGAACAATGATAATTACTAGGTGGTGGATAAATCACTAGAGTTTAACTATTTCTTGTGCAAGTGGATTAAGCACAAAGTAAAATAACAACAACAACACCACCACCAACAACAACAACAGTAATAATAATAGTAATGATGATGATGATGTAGTATTTATATGTTATTGGTTATAGCGTTTCTTGAATGAATAAGTTAGAATGGTAAAGTGATGTAAGAACCTTGGATAATGATAAAAAGATATTCAAAACCAAGAATTTAAAGTGAATTATGACATGCTAGTAAGGCCAATAACAACTCAGTTTCCTTAGGCATGAAAGAATGCATGACTAGAGATTGTGGCTCTAGATGATGGGGTTTAAGTGAAAATCAATAATGTATTTAGACAAGGAGAAAATATGAAAACTTAGCACATTGATATGGTGACTATATACATATCCCATAAATTCTCAAATTTATTTTGGAAAGAAGAGGAAATGCTAATGAGGAAACAATTGGTATCTAGATGATCACATGACACACATAGTATTGATGATCCTTTGTAAGGTTAGCTTGGGATAATGAACTTAACCGAGTAGGTCCATGTTTTGATGATATTTCTTGAATTATATATAAAATATATGGTATTCGCTATTTATTTATGCGGGATATTAAATTTTATTTTGTTAATGAATCATGATAAGAACACTCATGATGTTTCTATTGCTCTAGATGTGATATGTGTTGAGATGATTATCATATTCATTGTGTTATGTTAATATGCGATAAAAATATGTTGATGTTATAATCTTATGATGGTATTTCATGATGTGATAGCATGTGGTAATATCCTGAAGTTTTTATTGTAAGACATTTTATGATGACATGCATGAGTATATGGTGCCTTACTATTCTTGATATTGTGAAGACAATGATGTTGTGTTTGCATGATGAAATTCATGAGTTAACATGTGGATTCTTTTATATCAGATGATGGCATTGTGATTATAAATAATACATTGGTTACATGTTGTGTGGTGTTGATTGAAAAGAAAACCACTAGTGGGCCCAAAAGGTTAGTTTATTTGGTGATCTCATGGGAGCCCATACCTAGGAAGGATAATATATTCAAGTAATACCCTATGGGATGGGGACAAACTCAATCAACCAACATATGTTGTTGGTTATTTTTTCTTGTATAATTCTCAATGGGAAATGGGACCACCTTGATAAGGCCATAGTTCCTGATATTGAAGTTGTGATGTTGAAGTCAAGTAGAAGGGATGGAGTAGTACACATTAGTGGTGTTTTGGGATCCTACTAGGTACACATCGGATGGGTACCTGGTAGGATTTATGGAGGAAATTTAGGTAAACCTTTCGATATGGTTTGGGTATGTTAGTACCATACTGGATGCATGCTTGTGAGGATGAGGTCTCAAGTCTTGGGGATTCAGTTAGACTGATAGGTGTTGGTCCTTGACCAAGTTTTGGGAGATACTTGGTCATGTTTGACCATTTTTGGGACTTCGATAGCCTGTCGAAGATGGAGCGCCAAATGAAGCAAAGATTGCGGAATCTTGGCCCACTTTTGGGTTTTTGGGAATATGTAATGGGAAAGGGATGTTGGCCCATGGGTTTACCCACGCTTAGACCACTTTTGTAAGGTATAACTAGATATCTAGGCATCTATCGGAAGATATAGAGATGTATGTGATGTAAGCTAAGTGCTAATAGATTTTGTAAGTGCTCGGTGCATGACTGTAAGAGGCTTGCAGAGCTAAGTGCAAGTCATTGTAAAGAGTTGTGGAAGGCTTTGTGATGTAGCACAAGGAAGAAGGATCTAGCAAGCTGCGCAAATATTCTATCCTATGCGAAGAAGGTTTTTTGTGGCTCTGTGTTGTAACCGATTGAAGAGGCTAATAAAGAAGAAGAGTTGGTAGACGTAGCCCTAGGGTGGGGGTGAGCCATGTAAATATGTGTGTTATTCTTTGTGCTCAACTTGATGTGTTTATCCCTTCTTTGGTTAAGTGATTTGATATATTTAGATAGTTCTACTTATGCTTTGTGATTTTTAGAGGTGTGTGAATGTTAGATCTGACATGTATGAAGATGCTTAGTGTTGATCTACCAAATCTGGTATGTTTTACTGTTGTTAAGTGATGAAATACCTTAGATCTAAGTGATTGTTGCGATACTCTGTGCTATTTGTGAAGCATAATAATGGTTGAATATTGACGAATGATCTATGCTAAGTACTTTGTAAGTGATATAATCACAGACTTGTGTCCCAGCTAAGGTTGTAGAAACTTGAGTCCTGAAACTACACCTGCCTCTACCTCAGGTGAGACTTCATCTGCTTCACAGGTGTTGCCGAAAGGGGCGGTAGTTAGGTATTTGTTGGTGCACTCTTGAGCGTTGAACCCTGGGTCTGCCCTTGTTCCAACAAATGGTTCCATTGTGAGGACCTGAAACTGTGATTGCTCAGAACTAAGAAAGAGGAAGCTCTATGCAAAGATTCATTCTGAAACTATGGAAGCTCTGTGCATAGAGTTGTGCCCTAGTGCACAGTATTCTACTTGATCTGTAAATCTTTGTGCTAAATAAATAAGGTTATATCTGAGAGACAGAATCTCGATCTAAAGAGAGAAGGCTAGATCTGAAAGAAAGAAGGTCAAATCTGTAGAAAAGAAGCAGGATCTGGAAGCTTTGTGCTCCAAGAAAGGTAAAAGTGAGAAGTTCTAATTGAAAAAGGTAATATCTGTAAGCTTTGTTCTCTGTAAAAGTAAGATAAGTGGAAATTTTTGTTTGTAGAGTATGGATCTAGGTATATCTGATAGGTTTTGTCCTAGTTTGAAAGCTAGGGTGTTAATGTGAGGAACCGCCTTGTTACGACAACTACTCTAGTGCCAGGTGCAAAATTTTTTTGAAGTGTGTGTGTGTGCGCATATACGAGTAAACAACCAGGACGAACATCAGAACATGACCAAGACGCACGATACGTAACCACATGCATAAAAGAAGATCACACGACAAGTGGACTGACTGCTAAATTACTACTGACCTCCCGCCCGTCCTACCCTGCAAGGTTAGGACCTCCAAGACACAGAGTCAACGCTCAAGCCCGGTTTCCCATCGTCTTTAACCATTTAAGGTCTCAGGGCTGGCGACTGTTCTGATGAACATGGAGGTGTCTACCTCCCACCCGACACCACAGACCAAGCAACCAACGATCCACAATCAAGTGCAATAAACTAAAAGGAACTAGTGCGCCCCTTTCGGAACGCGTGCGACAACGACTCGGACTACGTACAGTATCTAAAGACGAGGCAATGTCTAAAA